>LBNU01022575.1:86949-151160 GCA_014162995.1 Artemisia annua
AGTACTTTGATCAAGCAACACTTTGATCAAGCAGTACTTTGATCAAGCAACACTTTGATCATGCAGTACTTTAGTTTACTACTAGCAGCAGATTCAACTATCATAACCACTATTGAGTCAAGGAATTCAGTGACCAAATGAGTGTACACTCTGTACCTCCAAACCCATTACCAGGTGTGAATTAATCCTTCAAGTGCACTAAATTTTCCAACAAGGCATTTAGTCTAGTGGGATGTGAATTGCCCACCAAACTAGCTAGAGGTTGTGGGTTCAACGCTATTTCATTTCTGAAACATATATGAATAAAGAAGAAATATTATTTTTTTAAATGGTGTACGGCTATTTTTTTTCTAGTGTAAAGGAGACACCAAAAAAGCTAAAGCTAAAGCGTCATGAAATAGGAACTTGCCTTTGGAGTATTGCACGCCGTTTAGTGATAGGAGTATAGACTTATTTATATGGCAAGGAATAAGTAAAAATCAATGTTGCAAAAATCGTGAATCGGTAGTCGGGCGGTCGATCATCCTGCAGCGATTAATCAGTCAAGGCGGGATTAATAGGTGATTAATCGGATTGGCATTTCTTGCAAGTTTTGGGTATTTTTGGAAACCAAACTAAAGATCTTAACTGATTCCAAGCCTAAATTATTACTTTTTTAAAAGTTGCCCAATTAGTCCGATTTGGCCGATTAGTCCGACTTTTACCGATTCGGCCGATTTTTGACCGATTAGTGGCTGATTTTTGCCTAGGCCAATTTTTTCCACCAATTTTCAAAAATCAACAAGGTATAAGGCCGATTACCGATTAATCGGCCGCCTATGCCGATTTTTGCAACATTGGTAAAAATGATTCATATTAAATTAGATTGGTGGGTGTTCATTGTTCTATCAATGACTTCACTAAAAATTAACTGGTTTACCTGTACTTTAGTGTGCTTATCAATTAAAAGTTTATAAACTCAAGTTTTCTTAGAAATAATTTTGAGATTGTTTAAGATAAAGTGATATAGAAGTATGTGAAAGTTGTCTTTATAACTCAAGAAGATTATTCGATTAACGTATGATCGGAAGCTACCCTGCTCCAGCGAAATTAAATGTGTTGTTGTTGTATGATCGGAAGTTAGTTAGTAGACCAAAAATTTCTTTTGGTGCCTTTTGTTGTTTGTGTCAAATGCCTCGATTAGGCGATCACGGGCGTGGTTGTGTCTTGCGAGGCATGATCAATTTACCTTCATTTGATGAATTGATGGGAGTCTCATCTTCTACTATTCATAACTTTGTAATAATCTCATCGTGATCATGTAGCCCAAAAAAGACGGGAAATGTCCTCTAATAATCGATGAAAAGACACACATTTAAAATATGAGACAAAAAGTTGATAAAATATCATATCATATTGTGTAATTTACAAGTGACTATCAAAGGTTCTTTAAGGTCTGACCACTTTATTAACATACTGTTCGTCAAATAATAGAGTAAATTGCAAAAATGGTCCTAATGGTTTGGTTAAATTCTATTTTTCGTCTTTATAGTTTGGAAATTGCATGCAGCCTCCCTGTGAAGAAACCTTGGGTTCGTTTACTTCCCTGCAAAATGAAATGACCAAAAATCTAAAATACCCTTGACTTCATTCCCTTTAAAGTTTCACTTGAGTATTTGTTTATTTTTAAATAAAAACCGGAGAACATTTGAAGGTTGTTAAGAATGCCATGAACATTCAACTAAAATTTTCATATCCTAAATGGAAAAATAATAAAATGTAAAATCAAATACCCAACTTATAAGAGTTAATTGCATTTTTGGTTCATGTGGTATGGCCAAATTGCATGTTTGGTCCCTAAAATTTTAAAAGTGCACTGACCGTCCTCATTTTGAAGTTTCCGTTGTATGTTTGGTCCTTGGGCCAAAATTAAATGCCTTAACTACCCCTCTTTCCATAGGGACCAAAAATGCAATTTACTCATTTATATTTTCTTTTAAGTTTTTACAAGCTACGTCCTTGTGATTTGCGCACAAAGTCACATTCAGTTCTTTTTCAAATTTATCTCATGAAGCATCCCAATTTTGTCAAATTTTGCCGTTTTTGTCCTTGTTGCCAACAATCGCTAGTATTTAACGTTTTGTCCGATTGTATACGTTTTTACCCGTTTTCTTACATTTTTATCCGTTTTTACACGTTTTCGTCATTTTCTATACATTTCGGCCGTTTTCTAACGTCTTCATACGTTTTTGTCCGTTTCAATAAGATTTCACCCATTTTTATACTTCCGCTTGTTTTTATCCGTATTCAAATGTTTTCATTCGTTTTTATACATTTTCGTTTGTTTATATACGCTTTCTTATGCTTTCATACGTTTTCATACGTTTTCGCCCGTTTTCTTATGTTTTTGACGGTTTTATACATTTTCGCCCGTTTCCATATGTTTTCTTACGTTTCTGTCCGGATTTATACATTTTTCGTCCGTTTTAATATACTTTTATACGTTTTTGTCCATTTTTATACATTTTCATCCGTTTTAATAAGATTTCATCATTTATATACGTTTTCGTCCGTTTTTATATGCTTTCTTACATTTTTGGTCATTTTCTTACGTTTTCATATGTTTTCGCCTACTTTCTTACATTTTTATATGTTTACGCCTGTTTTCTTACGTTTTCATACACTTTTTCTATTTTTATACGTTTTCAACCGTTACGTTTTCACTCGTTTTCTTACGTTTTCATATGTTTTCGGCCACTTTCTTACGTTTTATATATTTTCGCCCTTTTATTACATTTTCATACATTTTTGCCCGTTTTTATATGCTTTCAACCGTTTTAATATGTTTTGTTTGTTTTATACGTTTTCATTCATTTTTCTTATGTTTTTATACGTAATAATATGTATAAACACGGATGAAAATGTATAACAACAGACGAAAACATTTAAAAACGGGAAAAAATGTATGAAAACGTAAGAAAATGGGCGAAAACATATGAAAATGTAAGAAAGCGTATAAAAACGTATGAAGACAAATGAAAATAAATGAAAACGTAAGAAAAATGGCGAAAACATACAAAACCGGACGAAGATGTATAAAAACGTACGAAAACGTATAAAAACAGACAAAAACGTATAAAATTGGATAAAAAATGTAAGGAAACATGCAAAAACATATAAAGACAGACGAAAACATATAAAATGGATAAAAATGTATAAAAACGGACGAAAGCGGTCGGAAACGTAAGATAGCGTATAAAACGGAAGAAAACGTATAAAAATGAACGAAAAAAATATAAAACCGGACCAAAACATATGAAAACTTAAGAAAATGGGCGAAAACGTATAAAAACAGACGAAAATGTAATAAAACTGGACAAAACGTATGAAAACGTAAGAAAGCACATAAAATGGATGAAACGTTTGAATGCAAATTAAAAAAACAGACGAAAACGTATAAAAACGAATGAGATCATATAAAAACGGGCAAAAACGGGCAAAAACGTATGAAGACGTTAGAAAACAGATAAAATTATATAAAAACTGACAAAAATGTATAAAAAGGAAAAAAACCGTAAGAAAACGGGCAAAAACGTATTAAAAGAAACAAACCGTTAAATACTAACGATCATGAGAGAAATTTAAAAAAAGAACTGAATATGACTTTGTGTGGAAATCACAAGGACGTAGCGTGTAAAAAATGAAAGAAAATATAAATGAGTAAATTGCATTTTTGGTCCCTATGGAAAGAGGGGGTGTTAAGTCATTTAACTTTGGTCCAAGGATCAAACATGTAACGGGAACTTCAAAATGAAGACGTTCAGTGCACTCTTAAAATTTTTAAGGACCAAACATGCAACTTGGCCATACCACATGGACCAAAAATGCGATTAACTCCAATTTATAATTAACTAACTCAAACAGGCATAACATAACATATTTGCTTATGCCCAGACATAACATAACATATTTGCTTTATATCCAGACACTCCTTTTTCAAAGACACAATTCTACACTTTATAATAAAATTCACACACACACCTATAACACCATTTGACCTTTAGTTCTTGCTCTTAGAGCGTCAATTGTCATAACATGTTAACACCGCATTTTCTGTGTTGCATCAGCTCTACATCACCACCTTTACTTTTAACACCAACACTCAAAAACATAATTCCCTCATATCATTAATTAACATCCATAACATAACATTTTCTGAGACCCATCATTTTATTTTATTTTATTTTATTTTACATTTTGAAAAAACAAAAAACAAAATATATAAATAAATACATAAATAAATAAAGACATTTCTTCTCATGTGCCACACACAGTGCAAAACACACACATTTACTAATTTAAATCGAAAGAAAAGAAAAAAACAAACCAACGCACGTTGGCGGAGTAACGATCCATCCAACTCCGTTGGCAACGCACGTAAGGCGGTATGGTAACGCCGACAACGTTGGTGCCACGTAGGACTAACACACGATACTGCGTTACCATACTTAAGGCTCTTATGCAGCACCCAAAACTTAAGTGACCCACCACTGACCATGCAAAAATCAGAAAAATAAATAAATAAATAAATAACATTAACAACAATCCCATCATCAAAATCCGCAACAACCATTGCTGTTAGATCTGGTCGCTGATGGTCGCGTTTGTTGTGGTAGCTACAGCCAACGACTATTGGTGGCGGTGATTTATTTGCAAGTTGTGTTTGCGTGTGATTTGTGTTTTTTAATTGAATGTGATGTAAAATGATTTTTCAGTGTATGTACTATAAAGATGATGCATGTTCGTATGTACCATGAAGACTTGAACCCCCATTAGATTGTTGCACTATGAAGATTTTGTTTGATTTTTTTTTCACTTTATTTTTCCGTGAAAATGTGTGTGTTTTTGGATTTGGTAATGAGAAAAGTCAAATGTGTTTCGTGGATAAGATTTGGTTTGATTTTTGTTTTTGTTGCATTTGAAATGAAGAGCTAAAGTTATTTTTGAAATGTAATTAGAATCTGGGTTAAAAATAGTTGATGATTAAAAAAATTAGAAAAATATGAATTCAAAAGGGAAATTCAAGAGAGGAAGAAAATGGGGGCAAACTAGTCATTCCATTTTGGCCATGGACGTAAACGAGCTCAATGTTTCTCCACAGGGAGGCCACTTGCAATTTTCAAATCGTAAGGATGGAATTTGTAAATTGGCCAAACTAGAAGGACGATTTTTGAAATATGTTCTCCAAACAACATATATAAGATTTTCCAAAAATAACTTTGTTCATGAGTTATATTTAATTCCAATCAAGGAAAAAACGTGTTAACCACCAACAACCGGCACTTCAAATAGTTTTGATACATTTTTTAGATGTGATGTGATATACTAACTTCTAAAGAAAAGTTGTGGATTATATTGCCTTTTCAAATAACCTATAAAGTTCTCTAATAGTCATCTTTTTAGTCCTAGCTTTGCTATGTTACTAGTTATTTATGGAGTTAAGAGTGTTTGTTTAACTTTTCTAGAAGGGCTCATACGGTTGATAACTTATGTAGCCAAAATACACCTACACAAGTGGTAAGTAAGTCTATAAGTTTGGATTTATGAAATGAGTAGATTTGTTTAAGCTCGAATTTGATGAGAGGTACGTTTACTTAAAGAGGCTTACAGAAAATCACTTTTACAACCTCATATTACAAGTACTAGTACAATTTTAGGCGTTCACGTGCTTATCAGACACATTATATCTAAGAGCATCCGCAATGGGTATTGTTGTGAAAGACTTTTCACTATTTAGAAAAGCTTTTTGATAAAGATATTTTGTATCGCAACAAAAACTTTTTGAAAAGATTTTTACAAAACCTTGATAAACTTCAAGTCTTTTGTAAAAGTTTTACTCATTAAACATGATTTGTATTAAATGCATTTAATCTTCAAAGATTTATGTGGTGTTTGTTTCCTTTAAAAAAGTCTTAAAGCCTTTTAATAGACCAAAGCTCTTAGTCAGTTAGAGCTTTTAGGCGTTGAGTGTGTTTGTTTTTTATTTTTCATTCAGAGGCAGATAGAGGTAATCTAAATGGACCATACATTAATGCCTCTATTTGTACTAATAAATATTCAAAGGGATAATTGTTTGAAAATGTAACGAACTTGTCACGTTTTACAATGTTGTGTATGTTGCTTTTAATTTTACTAAGTAATGCGAATAATTGCCTAATCAGTCTATTGTATGCATTATTTAGTAAAATATACACAACATTGTAAAACGTAGCAAGTTCGTTACATTTTCAAACAATTATTCTCTTTATTATATTAGAATAACACAAAGGGAATAATTGTTTGAAAATGTAACGAACTTGACACGTTTTACAATGTTGTGTATGTTACTTTATATTTTACTAAACAATGCACACAATAGACTGATCAGACAATTATTCGCATTATTTAGTAAAATTAAAAGCAACATACACAACATTGTAAAACGTAGCAAGTTCGTTACATTTTGAAACAATTATCCCATATTCAAATGTTTTCTTAAAAAATAAAACAAACAATATTATTTGGTTCAGATTAAGATATTTTCACCTCAAATTTACAGATGTGCAAGTCAAATTCAAATTCAGAGCCTTTTAATAAAAAAAACAACACCTTAATACATTGTAGATGCTCTAATAAAATGACCCAAATTATAAACACGAACTTATGAGTTTACTATTCAAAAGTAATAACCTACTTATGAAATATTATCTTAAATTCGAAACATAAACTTAGACAACCAACCTTCTAGTAAAGTATGTGCGTATTCAACAAAGTCATTGACAAATATGTTATCTTAATGCTACATTACTTTTAGCTTTAACTATATTCCTTTTCTTCATATAATCTGTTATTTCACATGATACCACTCTTACTTTCATTTTAGTTTAAAGGTATGTTTGACGAATATGATTTCTAGCTGGAGCTTGTAGTTATAGCTGGAATTTAGGAGTGCCGGAGTTGAAGCTTTTATTTTAAGATATGTTTAGCAATATAGCTAGAGCTGAAACTTATAATTGTGAATTAATAGAAGAAGACAAACATATATATCTATAATTTGAACTATAAAGGAATTTAGGTATTTATTTATTTATTTAATTTAAGCCCCTTTGAAGGCTACATTCAAAGAGCTTACATTATAAGTTTAAGGTTGTATTTGGCGCGATGCTTATAGAAGCTTGAGCTTTTAACATAAGTTAGCTTAAAGTACGCTTTGTTTGTCACACTAGCTTATGAAAGCTTTTATAAGCCATAAGACTCCATAAGCCCAAGCGAGTTAAAACGGGTTTATGAGAGCTTATAGTTAGTCAAATTACTTTAATACACTTCAAAATATAGTGGATTATCACGGAAAAGCTGAAAGTATATCTGCATTTAATTTGATATATATCTGCATTTAATTTGATATATTTTTATGTGATTTTAAATTAATAAATTTTAACTCTAACTAATTTTTCAAACAACTTTATAAAAGTATAAGCTCCTGTTTTCGACTTATTTTATAAGCTTCAGCTCAACTCAATCCCCAGCTTCAGCTTCTGCTCCAGTCCATTTCGCCAAACACACAATAAGCTTCTATTTTAAAAGCTTATTGAGCCGAAAGGAAACTTATTTTAAAAACTTATAAATAAATATTTTACCAGACAAACTAAGTCCAGCCACCAACGGTCCGGATAAGGCAAGTGCAAAATAAGCAAAGTACTAACATCATTGTCATTCACAAATATCACTGGATACACACATCCAGAAACGGAAACAAATGAAACATTGTCCTTACTTCACGGCTAAAGAATGCGGGAAACAAAAATAAAATAGTTTGAAAAACTACAAGTGTTCAAAGATAGTAAATCGCGGTAGGAAGCAACTGTTGACATAGCGTGCTCAACTACCGGGACCATGAAAGCTGACAAATTACAAAAGATGATAAGTGTTCAAGTGAAACGAGATGGGTTGTCTGCAGGATTATCTAGGATGGAAGTATAGAACATATCATTGTTTGCAACCGATAAGTGGTCCAACTCGGAAGCATCACCCTTAGAATCAACTACTGGTCTGGAAGATTGGACTTCCACAGCAGGCTGGATCGGAGCAGTATCCGTCTTGGTTAAGTCCGGAACGGGGGCAACCATATGTTCATCATCTTGAACCAGTTTCGAAGCTGCAACATTTCCAACGTTGGATCCCGCGGCTGCTTAAGAAGAGGCTCTGCCCCTGGAGTTAACTATGGCTTGTTCCAGTGGAATTATGCGTCCCCAAGGTTTAGCCGTATCTAGCCCACCCTACTCGTAATAAGCTGGATTAGTGAGTTGTTCTCTTGTGGGCCGGACCAAGCGAAGCTCCGACTCACCTTCTCTGGAATTTTCGTTCAACACTAACAAAGCCATAAGATATTCAAGACTGGAATCCTCACAAGCTTCAATAGAATCTAACAAAGAGAATGAAAGAATATCCAATTGCGCAAGACCAACTTTGTACTTCATTTATGCATCAGGGTTATCTTTCAGTTCAACCCCCGACCCGTCCATGGGTAGCCCCAGCCTCCGACCCTTGGAGCATTCCTTCCTCTATAGCCAAGCCGAGGCAGTTTCAAGCGGAATCTTGAACTCTAGAAAGACAAGACGGAACCCATAGTCAATCACCAACATTTTGGCAGCCACGACCTTCAAGTAATTAGGAAATATCTTGGTATCAAATTCAAGGTTGAGAGCGGCTAACTGGGTGTCCAGTTTAGCCAGCTCCTCGCTTACCCTCTTTTGCTCAACATCGGAAAGGTTGTTAAGATCCTTCCACAAAACCTTTTCTCCCTTTCACTTGTTCTTTTAACTCATCACAAACCTTCTGAAGTCCGGCTATGTCACCTACCATCTCTGCTAAATAGAATCAGATTCATCCTGATACTCATCGGGGGAGAAGAAGTCTTGAAAACTAAAGACAATGTATTGCTTGCAAAAGCAGGAATGTCCGGTAAATTTTTAATCAAATATCTTTTTTATTTCTTGCTCGAACAAGAGGTATTAGTGCCCTTAGAACCTTTGGTACCAGCGGAAGAATAATCCGCCCTTCTCTTTTTTGGAGCGGACTTTGGGGCTTGAAGAGTCACACTCTTTTTTCCGGAAAGCTTGTCAGCTCTGGCGGTGTTAAGCTCATCCGTCATAGTCTGTTGCACGAGCACGGGAGTAAGAGGGCTGAATGACCCTACTCGCGGTTTCCTCCTACAAGGCCTTTTCACCCTCGACTAAGGTCCTATCACACACTTTCACCTTAAATGGATCCGGAGTCTTCACAAAATCAAGAAGAGACACATCTGCAAAATAAAAATAAAAATTCAATAACATAATGAAAAAAAGAAAAAAGAATGAGCAGCAAAGGCATAAACGCACTTACCCTGGCCATCCTCGTCCATAAAGGTTGGACGGGTCTCCCTGTCATCATTGACTTGGCTCAGGCCAATGACACACAAAAGTTTATCTAGATATTTTTTAAACTTAACCCGATTTGAGTTAAAAGCATCCATGAGTCCAAAGTCTATCTCCTCATCCGAAGGAGGCGGGTCCTCTTTAACAGAACATGACTCAAACCACGGGATGGAGATGGGGGCTATGGTAGACTTGATACAAAAGAAATGATCTCTCCATTTTTGCAACGAATCTAAACCCCCATCCGTGTAACAGCAAGCAACTACCAAGGACTTAGGCCCCATATGCTTCTTTAAGGTCAACCAACCATTGTTGATCGGTTAAATAAAATTTTAGGAATAGTGACACGGTAGGAACTCTTCCGTGGACGCGGCAAAATATTTAAAATTGGCTAATCCTAGCCACGCCCATTACAGAAAGTTGGGAAAATGAATCCTAAAATACTGCAACACACTAACAAAAGACCTAGACAAGGTGATACGGTGGTTGGCATATTCTATAAAACGTGTGTATATGCCTATTTTGCCCGTCGGACTATCCTTAATAGTATCCTCTGGCCCCGGTAATTCGGCTCTAAATCGGCAGTTATATTGTAATTCTCACAGAAAATGTTTAACTCATTTTGGGTAATAGAAGTAATTAGTCTCCTTATCCATCTAAAACGAAGAAAAGGTGCTGAATGAATAAAACCCTAACTTGAGTTAAGCAAGGATCTAAGTCGTTAAAAAGATGATCGGAAGTACGCTGGAATCTTAAAGTAAAGTGGGTGAAATATTAAGAAACGTATGAATGAAGGAGGAATGTGGGTATTTATACCCCACAAATACACAAAACCCTATAAACTCATCTAGAGATTTAAAATGCGCCACGTGTACGGATACTTAACGGATAGTGCAGATTAAAGAAAACAAACGGTTGCGATGTAAGCAGAGAATTAATGGTCAGCCGCCCAAAAATCGCGTCAGTCAGAATATACGCGGTTAAGAATGAGGCGCGAAAAATGGGGAATAGTTGTACAACAACAACATCCAGATGACAGAAAGTCTAGTTAACAGCGGAAGACACGCCTAAAGAACCCGCAGAATGAAGAAAATAAGTCTAGTACACTTGCTTAGACAGTAGCAAATATACTAGACCAAAGACACATAATCACGTATAGTACATTCGAACCTAATTGGTTTGGACTAAATATATGAGGGCACGAAAACAATCGTTAAGACCCAAAATCCTCAGATCTGATCAATTTTCGGACCGGATACAAAACATGTCCAGTATGATAGGACGGACAAGCTAGGTTTACGCTTGCATAGAGCCGCGGCATGACGATAGGCAGTGGAATAAAGATAGGTCTGGAGCAACCTTGGGATCTGGCCACGGATCAACCTAAAGAGTAAAGGAATATAACCTGGGGTCTCGAGGCTAACTCATGCGTGCCCAAAATAAGAAACATTGTGACTTGCCGCCTAAGAGTGATGCTCCCAAGGCATAAAGTAGTCAACGGGTATGACTTTTTTTTAAGATAGTCACCCTATTAATTGGTTCATAATATGCACCGCGTCTCGTGACCACCGGGTAATGACAAGAGAACCCTAAATAAAGTGAATTAATCAATCTTAAGGGTATCATTCTCTCACTAGAACACACATACACTTTCTCTCTCTAGTACTTATTCTCACACCTGAGATTGATCGCGAGAACCCCCTTCCCGCGGTGAGACTCACTGTGCTTTCTTTCTTAACGGATCGCTATTAAGACATTCACTTAGTCCATAATTCAATAGACTTTCGCGAAACCCTGTTCTAAGGCAAGTCCGGATCAACCATAATATTTAGCCTGAGTTTTGTACTAACAAACATCGTTTTAAATCTGTTATACACAATAAGTAATTATATAAGATGGGATATGTTATAAAGACACCCCCCCCCCTTTTTCCCTTTATTTTATTTTTATAATTTTATTTATATTATAAAACTGTGAAACGAAAAGCGTGAAATCAAAAATGTAAAATTTAAAAAGTCAAAAGACAAAAGGACAAAGAGGGTAGAAAGTACAAAATATTTGTACTTTTCGTATGCCAGAGAGTACCAATAGTAGACCCTATATAAGATATCTCGTATGTCTCCTTTGCCTTTCTTATCTCAAAGATGATGGTTCTTAAAACCTAACGTCTGGTATATCCCCTTTGCCTTTCTTACCTCAAGGATGTCACATCGTTGAGATGAAACACGAATTTTTAAGTGAATAGGGGTGAGTTATCCACACCCTCCTATAAGGAGGGTAGCCAATCATTACATGCATCCCCGACTTATACGGTGTGCATCGCGTGTTGTACGGTTTCTCCAAACCTCTCTGATTGACAATATAGGGAGGGTTTGTATAACATAGCCCAAGTGAATAAAAGTAATAATAAAATAATTATTGTAAATTGCGAAATTCGTTCTACTACTTGTTCATTTCTAATAAAATAAGCTCCAAATAACTATCCGTACATATGAATCATTTTTAAAGGCCAAAAGTCTAACTAAACGATCATTTTCGTAGATGAATAATGCAAAAGATTTTATGAAATCTCAAGCAAAATATATTTCTATAAATAGTTTGGTTAAACTTCTGACCTCACATTTTATGCCAATAGTCGTTTTTAAAGATCTATCTCGATCAAAAATCGATGAAATAATGAACCATAAGGACATTTTTAATAAATATTTGAATATATTCATCAAAGAAAATAGTGGGAACCAATTGTATAGATATGACCCATAACCTAACGCGTTGGATATCAAAGGTTCGCAACAACTTGTACCGCAAAATGGAAACCGCGTCCACATCACGTGCATGGCCCAATGTCTTTTTGATCATTTCTAATTCGTAATTTTGATTACAAGTAGCTGCTAACTTCAAAAGTTCTCAATTCGAAATTTTATATTATTTGATACCTATTCTTTTCATCATTTTGTCTTTCCAATAGTTCTGTAATACAGTAATGGTGAGAGTTTTTATATATAAAAATTATGTGTAACTATCTTCACAATTGTCTTACTTGACATTTTTTAGTTTGTTGCCTGTGAATTGTGTTTGTGATAGAGAGAGAGATGAATACACACATCATAAGAAACGTTGAGACCTAGGTACATTTAATGATAAGAAAGTCTTAGTTGCCGTTTAGTAATGGGAAATTTTTCTTAGTTTCCATTTTTCAATTTTCTTGAAAATGGNTAGTAATGGGAATTTTTTGTCATTTTCAATTTTCTTGAAAATGGAGATATATTCTCTTTTCTAGAGAAACATGAAGTTTAGATAATCTATACTCATATAAAGGAAAGAGTCAAAGTGAAGTGAAAATCAATATTGTTGAAATGTTGATGACAATGTTGAATCTTATTAAAGGAAATTATGATGTAATTAATATTATTATTAAAACACCCATTACTTAAAAGACAATGATTTATTCACATTGTACAACCAAATTAAATACACACCAATTAAAACACAAACCGGGTGACCCGGGACGCTTCAAACCGACGGTTGAGCCGGTTTAATTTGACCCATTTCGCCCAACTAGAAGTTGACCCGATTTAAATCGACCTATTTTTCAACCGGAACGGTTCAACGGTCTGAACCACCCGGGTCGAACCGGGTTCAAACATTATCCATTACTTAAAAGTTACAATAATTATTCACATTGTACAGCCAATTAAAAACATATCTATCAAACTTAAATACAATTAATTAAACACAAAAACCGGTTGACCCCGGACACTTCAAACCGACGGGTTGAACCAGTTAATTTGAACCGTTTCGACCAACCTAGCAAGTGACCGTGTATTAAATCGATTCCATTTTTGCTTGGAACGGTTCAACCGACCGGTTGAACCACCCGGGTTGAACCAGGTTTCAAAACATTATGTTAAATTTCCAAATCTTCAAACTTTTATTGTTTTTCGTTTATAACCTATAAACTTTTTTTATCAATAAACTATGTGTCGCTATAAAATCCCGTTGCTATGCACGGGTACTCGTCTAGTTTTATAAAATGGGAAACTATGGTCATAAAAAGAGTTTTATAAAACTTAGTTATAAACTTAGAAAACAAGTTTTCCATCTTTCCAAGAAAAACTTTTGGAAAAAACCTAATTTGAACACGTTTATATTTTCTTAGGTTTTCTAAGAAAATCTTTCTGGAAGAAAGAGGAGTTTTTCATTACTAAAACTTTCTTAATTTTCTCATTTATTGCGTAATGTATCATAAGTATGTGTTACTCGTTAAAAAGACTTCCATAACTCTAGTTAGTGTCAGCGAAAATTAGACCAGGCATCAAACAATTGATTATCGTTCTATGGTTTAATAGATTAGTCTTCTGAAAGCTACCATGTATTTACATATATAACAAGCAGTAACTTAAAGCTCACAAATTATATTCAAATAAATATTTAGAAAACACATGTACCCACTATAGTTTTATTTGAGTAACTTGGGCTTCTGACTCGACATTGTGAGCTGCGTAACCCCAGAGCGACTACCCTTTTAGATATCATAGAGTCGGCGCAGATGAACCTATCAGGTTGCTATCATATATCTCCCTTTGATATTAAATATAGAAATAGTAGCCACAAAGGGATTAAGTTTCTCCCCATTGTATTCGAACCCTTGACCTCCTCTTTGGAATGTTGGTTTACCGTTGGGTCACCCCTTGTGTTTATGTACCCACTATAGTATCTTCGCTCTCAGTTATTCCACACTCATATACACATAAAAAAAGATTGCACACACATATTGACACTATTATACATCATCGCCGATATACGCTAGTAATCGTCTAACTTCTAGTATTTCTTGAATAAAAAAAATTAAAGTTAAAATATTCTAAATACTGAAAAGTTGAAACATCAAAAAAAGCAAAAACCATAATAAGAAAAGAGGCCCCAGTTCTTTTCTTTTCTTGTTTCTTCTTCACCCCACAACTACACTACACACATTAGTTTTTATCTCTGCAATTGGCCTTTGACCATTCTTCCCTTTCTTTAACCAATCGACATCAACAATCTTTTGATTACATTCATTTTCCTCCCTTCCTTCTGTCTTTCCCACCAATGTGGTTCCTTGTATATTTACAAGGTGGTTCCTGATTTTTCTTTACATATCTCTTCTACTACATCCCGTGGTATAATGTGGTTCTTGGGCATCACCTTCTATAAGGCTGGGTCCGCCAAGGAATGGCAACGGGGCGGGAAATGTCAAGGATCGTATCCCTATCCTCGTTTTTCACTCTCCATCCGCTTCCCGCCCCTATCCCCATCAGGGAATAGTTTTACATCCTATCGCCATCCCCTTCGGACCTTTTCCACCCTTGAAAAAAAAAAAAAAAAAAAAACTTTAAAGAAATGTACATCACTCATGTTTACATTAGTTATGATGTTAATCCAACTTTAAAGCATCGTAGATATTGAGACAACACATAAAATATAAGAATAGTGTGCATTGTGTGTGAGTATTCGAACAAAACATTTGTTAAGTAATATATAATAATTAATGTTTAATTGTTTATGCTTTTCAAGCTATTTGATCATTTAAATGTCACACATGCATATACATTACTTGTTAATGCTCATAAAAATATACATACTAAAGTAAATGTTGTATGGCTATACATATAATTTTCATATATTTATACACTAAAAAGTTCGGGGCCGGGTTTGGGTTCGTAGATTGATGTTATCTCCATCCCCGCCCCATAACCGGTTACATAATTCGGGGAGTCCCGGTCCTTGTCCTCGTCCCAGGTCCAATCGAGGATTCCCTAGTCAAATCGGATCCTTGTCGAAAGACCGGGAGAAATTGTTTGATAGGATAACTTTTTAAAATGTTATCGACGGGGTTTCATCCATTTGGTTAAGAAGCTTCTTACACAACATGAGGTTTCATCGAGACACAGGTCATTTGGTAAAGCTCTAATACTATGTTTTGTGATGAAACCCCGTTGATAATATTTTATTGTTAACCACTATTTATATATTACAAACGTAACGTATATAATTGTAAAGAACTCTAAGATTGGGTGTTTTAGTGCAACGAATGTTGAGAAAAATTGTTATATTTAACTAAAACGTTAAACTAAATTTGATTATATAAAAAAAAAGCTGTGTTATATCCTAACTCATCGAAAGAAAGGTTATTGGATATCAATCCTTTATTTGGTGCACTCAATGTTGTTGACTTTAGTTTAGCACTTTAGCCTCTTTACAAAGAGATCTTTTTGGGACTTTATGCATACCTAACAAAATAAACTAGTTAACTTGGTATGAAACATTTAAGTCATGGTGCCATGATACGTGGCATTGGGGTTGTGAGTGCTCCTCCAATAATATTATCTATTTATCTATGCTCGATATTTAGATTTATTATTGTGAGAAACTGAAAAGTAACAAAAAGATTCATGTATCTAATCTAGTGCTATCTCTAGATAAAGAACTAATTTCATAAATAATTTTTACATGCATGTTGCTCATATAGACTACTACTATCTTATATTCTTATTATAGTCAATCTTTTTTATATGACAACGTAACACAACCATTTCTCATTGCAACTTCTAAACGACTAGGTTTTACTGTATTAATGGGTTTTAACTGACATGTAAGTCAAATACCGTTAGACCAAAAATTCTTTTGGTAGGTAATGGGAACATGGTGAAAAGTTTATAAATGGATATTGATAGGACCAAAACTTTATAATAATAGTAATAATTAGTGAAGCGAATCTATCTTGTCTTTAATTTAATTGTCATGCAGTCTTCGCCATTAACATTTGTTCTTGTTTTCTTACTTCAAACTATCAAAGGTTGTACACTTTAGCATGTTGCATTTCATTTTCATATTTTATGTAAAAGATATTGTTTGCTACAAACTACAAAGTAGTGAAAGCTTCAACTCAAATGTCTGATTTATACTACTAGAAAATGATATATCACTGAAGCATTGCAAATAAAGAAAGTTTTGAAGTCGTTATTAGTGGGTACACATTGAATTTTCATTCTATAAAGTGATACGTGTCCAAATGGAACCGGTTAAATATGTTTTTGATTGAAAACAATATGTTCAATTTTTGACTTGTATCGTATGTATCCATGCATGTGCTATTGGTTCGGTTATGGCGTGTAGAATTATTTAATGATACGTTGTTGAGTTCATATTTACAATACAGATGGGTTGAGATGAGAATGACAAACAAAACAACAAAAGACAAAATCTTGTAAATTACATCGCATTTGAGGTTTTATTTACGTTTGGGTGGGTGTGTAATTGGCCTTCCTAATTTGCAAACATCCATATATTTGTCTTTCGTGATAATTTATCTATAATCAAAGGCCATCATGTTTCAATAAAACTAGTTGTAATGAACATACTACTAGTTATAGTTAATAAACACAAAAAGTTACACATGTTGTAGTAAGTTTGAGGTTAATTTCAGTTCTTGCTTAAAAAAAAAAAAAAAGGTTAATTTCAGTTAACTTGGTTTAAAAGATACAATTATGTCCACGTACTGAAAAAAAAACAATTCGTCAACAGCAGGGTTCGAACCTGCGCGGGCGAAGCCCAACAGATTTCAAGTCTGTCTCCTTAACCACTCGGACATATTGACGCTTTTGTTTATTCTGTCTCTTTCAATCTACTTGACTAGTTTTTTATTTACTCCGTATAAGATTATTTTTTCTTTTGAACAGATGCAAAGATTACAAAACAACAAGAGATATTATGCTTTTTTTTTTTTAATTGTATATGATTAATAAACAAGTAATTATAATGTAAACCATTGTTATTTTTTGTGACCTTCGTGGACGATAACCATTTCTGACCGCTTTATAATGACTGAGCTTGACCGTTACCTTACGTATACGTCCTTCCTTTGTAATAAATTAATAATGACACAAAGTATAGAAACTCGAGTTACAAAGTAATAATTACAATAACTATCTAGACAGTAATATACAAACTATACATCATAAACTTCTCTTATACATTTTATACTTGTACAATGTAGTTTCATGTCACTCGAAAAATCGAGCATGTGCACAAATCTTATGGAGTTTCTTTTTTGGTCACTTAATATCGCAAATTCCATATTACGCAAGACCTTTTAGCTGATACGCGCTAACACTAACATCCTTAACGCGAACCAGGACCACCCGCCTTGGATGACCCGGACAACCTACGTGCAGCAGTACCTGCGGACGCTGCACCTGATAATGACAACCGTTTCTTGACGGATCCCACACTAGATTTCTTTTCAGGTGCCCCTTTCTTACCCATTCCTAACGGGCTTGGACTTGGGCTGCGGCTCGGGCTCCTCGTTTGGGTTGGGGTTGGAATCATGGACTTAGTCTTAGTGGACCTTGGTGAACTAACACGTTGTGAGGAAACACGAGGTGAAGAAACACGTTCTTCACTTAGTGAAGAATTCGAAATGCTATGTCTTCTGTTTCGTGGGGATGCTGTTGGGTCATTTATGCTTCTCGGGCTTGATGGTGCTACTCGTCGACCGGATGATGGGGTCCGTGGTGATGACATGGAAGGTGATCTTTCTAGTTTTTGGCTTACGTCTCCAACTGACGATGAACGTGTTATTTTTAAAGGTTGTGGTTGTTGCTCGTTGTCGAGTGGGTTTTGGGATTCCCATGGACGGGCTGCCATCCATCGGTCTAACCAACTCCAGCCCCAATGTGGGTTGTTTGGGTCCATGAATGTCGGGTTTGCTGACTTTGTTTGGTTCCTCCATATTTGCTGTTTGTATCAAAACAATTGGTTAGTCGACAACATATCATTATTAACTACGTATATGATTCATGTAACATGATTAAAAAAGTGTGATCAAGTACTTGTTGAGTTTGTGCATAAGTTAAGGCCCGNTTTAGCGAAAATATTTTTTTGAAATTTTTTTTCAAAAATATTTTTTTGAAATATTTTTTTCTAAAATTATTTTCGAAAAAAAAAATTTAGAAAAAAAAGTTTTTGAAATTTTTTTGGAAACCTTTTTTAGCGAAAATATTTTTTTGAATTTTTTTTCAATTTTTTTTTTGAATTTCTTTTTCTAAAATTTTTTCGATTTTTTTTTTAAATTGAAAAAAAAAAGTTTTTGAAAGTAACAGAACTGACGGTCGTTAGCTCAGGGACGAATAGTGCAAATTCTGTGCGTAACAGTGAGGGTATTTTAGTCATATCATTTTTTTTAACTAGTCAAACCTATGGTCAACGAAAATTGGACCAAAAGTGTTACGGGTCAGCGGGTTCTGGACTATATCCGTTACATTTTAAACTATTGGACCAAAACCGTTATACCCGGTAAACCACGAGGACCAAAAATGTAGTTAACTCTAAATATAATGTAAACCATTGTTATTTTTTGTGACCTTTGTGGACGATAACCATGTCTGACCGTTTTATAATGACTGAACTTGACCGTTACCTTACGTATATATTCCGTTATCTAAATACGTCCTTTCTTTGTGAATTAATAATTACACAAAAGTATACAAACTCGAGTTGCGAATTAATAATTACAATAATTATCTAGACAGTAATATACAAACTATACGTTATAAACCTCTCGTATAAATTTTATACTTGTACAATGTAGTTTCATATCACTCGAAAAATCGAGCATGTATGGAGTTTCTTTTTGGTCACTTAATATCGCAAATTCCTTATTACGCAAGACCTTTTAGCTGATACGTGTTAACACTAACATCCTTAACGCGAACCAGGACCACCCGCCTTGGATGACCCGGACAACCTACGTGCAGCAGTACCTGCGGACGCTGCACCTGATAATGACAACCGTTTCTTGACGGATCCCACACTAGATTTCTTTTCAGGTGCCCCTTTCTTAGCCATTCCTAACGGGCTTGGACTTGGGCTGCGGCTCGGGCTCCTCGTTTGGGTCGGGGTTGGAATCATGGACTTAGTCTTAGTGGACCTTGGTGAACTAACACGCTGTGAGGAAACACGAGGTGAAGAAACACGTTCTTCACTTAGTGAAGAATTCGAAATGCTATGTCTTCTGTTTCGTGGGGACGCTGTGGGGTCATTTATGCTTCTCGGGCTTGATGATGCTACTCGTCGAGTGGATGATGGGGTCCGTGGTGATGACATGGAAGGTGATCTTTCTAGTTTTTGGCTTACGTCTCCAACTGACGATGAACGTGTTATTTTTAAAGGTTGTTGTTGTTGCTCGTTGTCGAGTGGGTTTTGGGATTCCCATGGACGGGCTGCCATCCATCGGTCTAACCAACTCCAGCCCCAATGTGGGTTGTTTGGGTCCATGAATGTCGGGTTTGCTGACTTTGTTTGGTTCCTCCATATTTGCTGTTTGTATCAAAACAATTGGTTAGTCGACAACATATCATTATTAACTACGTATATGATTCATGTAACATGATTAAAAAAGTGTGATCAAGTACTTGTTGAGTTTGTGCATAAGTTAAGGCCCGTTCTCTTCGTGCAGCAGCCTCTTCTTTGTTTTGCATGCTCGCTTCTATTTGCTCTTTTGATCTTCGAGTATTATCCCATTCGCCTCCCAACTAATTAAACAATTCAGCCCAACGTTTGTGATCATTAAACAAGAACAATGCAAACTTAAACAAATTGAAAGAAAACACGTTTGTTAACTAATATCAGACTCTACAAGTATCAGGTATGTTGGTTAATTAACTGTTGTAACTAAAATAGAATCAAACTTGACATGTCAAAGTAGGCACGTTAAGTATAATGTCAAACCGGATCAGGTTAAAACAAGTAAATTTAGTGCGGGTCTAGTTGATCAGAAACACTTTTTTTTGGGATTTTCTCTAGGACTTTATATCTTGTAATTATAATAAACCTATAACGCCAAATAATCATATCATGAAACACGAAAAATATGAAAAACCAATAGAAATTCGACGACCATCAAGATTTTTGGTGTCTGGCTAAAACTTACAGAGGATCTCATATTATCAAACTCTCTTTCACGTTTCTGCATAAGCTGCCTTTGAAGAGCTTGGTTCTCTTCGGACATTCTAATCCTCCTGGTTCGAACCTGAGACTGCACACGTGCCAAAGTTTGCATACATCTTAAAGTGGTTATAGCTTGTCGTTTGACTGATTGGCTTTGAACCAACACTCTTAACCTCACAACCCCTTTCAAACCTCGTAACTTTCTTCTAGCCTTTACACAACAAGAAACATTGTATCAGGGTATATACAGTTATACAAAACGCAATAACCAAAGGTGTTTCAATTTGAGTCTTTATAAAAAAAACATTACCAAGAAACGACGAAATGCTGTCTGAACCTTAATGGCAGCTACTTCTTCCTTAGATTTACCTAAGAAACGTCTAAATGCCGCTGCTGCCACTGCCGCCCGTGCAGTTGCGTAAGCCATTGAATAAGAAGGTTTGATCGGTTCATTATCTTGTTTCACGGGGTTCTTTTGTTCAACCTCAGGTTTTATGGGTTTGCTTGGCTCATTTTCCGGTTCTCTTTCTTTACTTGGCTCATTTTTTAACTCTGTGGTTTTGCTCGCCTCGGGTTCTGCAAATTTTACATCTTTCTCAGGTTCAAGAGGAGGAGAACGCAGTGCAGGCGTAGCAAATGCAGATTCAGATTGTGAAGAATCTGCTTCGACGCTCTTTTGCTTTCCAAACCATGATTTCTTAGAAACAGTTTTTTGAGGTTTCTGTTAGACCGCAATTTCGTATCAATACTTTTTATGCATTAAGTTAACACCAACAAAAAAAATGAAATCAACGAAATGAGAAAAAAGGAAAACAAATACCTTATCTTTCTTATCCTTGGAATCGTTATTACTAGAAACAAATGTTTTCCTAACTGCGGAAAACCAACCCCCTTTCTTTCCCATTAGCTAGCTCCTTAATTCATCTTTAAAAACAATAACAAAAAAGTACTAATATGAAAATCTCATTGGAAAATATACGAGCAAAAACACATTTATTGTTGATATTGAAAACGAAACGTATGTGTATTAACAAAGATCAAAAGGGTAATTAGTACCTGCAACCGAAGATAAAACATTTGGAATCTTTTTTGTTGCAAGAGATTATTAGAGGCATGAACAAGGTCCTTTAGAATGGTTTTTGCTATTTTGGGTAACGGTTAGTTGAGGATCATATTAATCTTTTGTATTGGCGGGTTATGCACATTTATTTATTTCATTTTAACGTTTTTATGAACAAACTGTATGTGTATTGTGGGCTATTACTAGTTTAAGTTTTAGGCCTAGGTGAATGTAATAAGCATTAATGGGCTGAACCCATTAGTTCATTTTCAATTTAGAGGTATAAATGGCCTTATATTGTGTCATTAAAGTTCAGAAAACTATAGAAGAATAAATACATGCCAAGCATGTGTAAAAGAAATACTCCGTACTAAAGTCAACTAGGCAGGCATATTTGTATGTCAAGATAGCAAAAATTAATCCCTTCTGGCAAATGGCCACTGATGTTCACCTGCACTGACTCCAGGCTATTCAAAAGAATAGCCGCCCTGAGATTATTTGGCTCGCAATGTCGAGTCATAAACCCATGTAACAAAAATGAAAAAAGTGCTAAGTGTATTTGTATGTGGATAAGAATACTCATGTGTTAATAAGGGTTATCTCAAGATAGGATCAAATGTAACATGTATTATGTGATAATTAAATATGTTACAACTTACAAGGACTAAGTCCCAAATGGCCAACATACATATATAATTACAGTTCATTGAACATAGATTAACATTTGGCAAGTTGTATACATATGAAATACACATTATATTATTAATACGTCATTTTATACACACATATGTCAATGTAATACCAGGCGTCTACTATTGATTTTCTTGCATTTGTTAACATTTTTACACAATTTTGAATGAATAAACTGGATTTTTCAACTGTTGGTTATGGCCAAGTTGTTGACTATGAATGGACATATTTTTCTATTTATGAACGTTCGTGTGACATTCTATGCGAAGTTTATTATTCGCAAAACATTGATGCTTAATTATCTTATTATATAGATAATAGATAATTCAAACGTGGTTTATAGTACGTCATAGTCGTATATATATGTACGATATTGATACTTAAATAGTTAAATATAGAATTAACTAGTCTCATTTGTTCGACTTAATTATTTATAAACGTAATTAATAATGTATTTATCTATTTTAAATTTTATGGTTAGCTTTATGCACATAAATATCTGGTGGCTATCTTAAGATATTAGTTAGTGACTTGAAAGGCATTTTCCAACCAGCTAACTTAGACATATTAGCTCACTACGAGACTTCTTGCACGCACAACCTTCACACACCAGTTTTATCTTCACTAAACTAAATGTGGTTTAAGTCTCGTTTAAGACGTTAATGAAGTTTATTTGACACACAATGGATGGCTTAGGTGTGTGGATAACTTGCTTTAAAAAAATGCAGTAATATAACGGGCAAAATACCTGTTAATGTACTATACTTGCTACAAATGTTATTTCGTGTACTGAACAAATTTTTTTTCTTATATGGGTACTGAACCTTCATTTTTTGGTCTTTTAGATGTACTTTGTGACATTTTTGCCCCTGGATTTTTAATAATTTGAGGGGCAAAAACGTTACAAAGTACATCAAAAAGACAAAAAAACGAAAGTTTAGTAAGGAAAAAAATTTGTTCAGTACACGGAAGTAACATTTATAGCAAGTATGATGCATTTTGAAAGAATTTGCCCTAATATAACAGTACGATGGTGTTTAATTATAGATACAATTTTCATAGTAGGACGGAAAGAGTCACGAGATAAGAAAAGTACTTATTCTTTTTAATTTGAGGTATCATCCTCGTTTCCTTAAATTAGGGTTACTTTTAGATTAGGCTCACCCTTATATTAGGGTTTTTATCTAAATTCAATTCTGCACAAAATTGAAGTTGTACATATATATCACGACGACTTGTATACCAAACTAGATGTTCAAGACTCGTGCATTGGACCTATTAATGTTTGATTAGTACATGTTTTGATCAGATTAATTTCAAGATACGATAGATCGACAACCTATTTAGACATTTCAAAATTTAGCTTTTATATTTGGCATTGTCTCTAATAACCAGATGCAATATCAATATATCATCAATCTGAACATGAGCTCGAGCCTGAACTTTGATTATTTACAGCCTAGGCCCACCACTGTAAAGACGGCCGCCGGCATCAGGTGAACGACAAAAAGGTCACCAGGTTGACTCACAAAGATTTGCTTCCTGTAAAGGAATGGTGGTACCACCAACATCTTGTAGTGCTCTCTACCTTTAATTTCAACAAAACACAATATATATTGTGGCTCTTAAAGTTTCTTGGTCGAATTCACATATAATATAGTATAACATAAATTAACTCTTTATACCTTAAAGGTTTAGAACATGTATAAAAAACATACAATCGATGTCACACATAGATAATATTATCTTAAAGTTTAATTTCTTGGTCGATTTAACATATAGTGTAATATTAAAAAATAACTTCACATTATCAAATGTTTATAACACATGCATAAAAAACATGTCACGTATAGATGATGTTAACTAGTACGTACGCGTTTATAACACGTGTGAAAAGCTATTCACCGGTGTAAAAACCTTTTACCCAAAAAAATAACACGTATGAAAAACATGTCACAGAAATGGAAATACTTTTACACCAAACTTAAGTTTTACTCCGGTATATATACATATACATCCCAAATTTTTAGTTACTACATTATATTACAGTTATGTTATAAATTAATTCAAAATAATTGGTTTATTATAAAACTAAACACATTCTATAACTGAAATAAGATTTTTAAATTTTATGTTATACAAGTATAAACTTTTGGTACTACACCAAATTTAGTACAAAGTGGCCTGAACATTTGTGCAACATTATATATTACACCAGATTTAATTTTTGGTTGGAGATAACCTCGACACCAAAACACCAAATTTGATATTTTATGGTGTATACAGTGAAAATGTTCTTAGTCTATTGCAAAATGAGTTTTATCTATGGTTCTAAAAGGCGCTGCAAAGGTGCCGAGGCATGACCTCTACGCTATGCAATACATCAAGGCGTTGGCTTAAGGCGTTGCTTGAGATGAGGCATGGAAATGTGAAATAAGACATGCTAATGCATAAGCCGTGATGCTTTTTTTAATTGATCAACTTCGATGGATTTTTTTATTTTTTTATTTTTTTTTTATGAGAAAAGTTACATGTAAGGTTAGTGTAATGACTTATTTCTTTATGTATAACACTTTTTGTAAACTTGATATATATGAATACGATATATAATATATAAATTTATAAATATTTTCATTTTTTTTCCCTCTTTAAGTCACGCCTTAAAAACGCTAAAGCTTCGTCATAACTCCTAAAGCGTGAGGCTTGACCATGCCACGCCTCACGATATCTAGAACCTTTGTTTTATCCTAATCATTTTACATTTTGAGTTACATTATTTTTCGTAAACAAAAGAAGTTTTCCGAAAAATGGTCATGTTTTTAAAGTGGACGGACTCTTTCTTGAACACACCACGAGTTTGTCTAAACATTGCTTAAGAATGTTTGGAAAATGTGTATCAACTAAAATGCGTTGGAATTTAGTTTATATAGACCAAAGAATCCTAAACTGACTCAAACAAAGTTTCCTAATAGAATAATAATCCTAATCAAACAAGTAAAGATAAACCTACAATATAACTAGACTCAAGGTAAATCCTAAGGTACTTCCAATTAATCTACCAGAATTATTCTTTACTCTTTTTCAGTTTTGGTCCTCCATCATTCTCCCCTTCTTGAAAAGAACTCGACCACGATCTCAATAGAAGATAGCACATGATCTGGGGGAATAGTTGTCACACGTATCTTCTTTTCCTTATTCCTCTACTAGCATAGTAACAAAATTTGCTTTGTCTTTGCTTTGGAGTTTGTTGATTTGTCTTCACTCGAACAAGGACAAAGTGTGAACCTTTGACCATCTTTAGAAAAGGTGTAGGTATTCTCCTTTCCTTTGTGCGCCACACTCAAGTCGGATTGCCAAGGTCTTCCTAGTAGAACATGAAAATCATCCATGTCTACTATATCAAACAAAATCGTGTCTTTGTAATTGCCCATGGAAAAGGTATCGCACATTGTTCGGACACTCTTACCTTACCAACAGGTTTAAACCAACCAATCTTGTATGGTTTTGGATGTTTCTTTGGTGTCAATTTGAGACGCGTCACGATGTCTCGTGAGATGATGTTCTCACTACTACCTCCGTCAATGATAATGTTGAACACATCTTGATTAATCTTGCACCGCGTTTGGAAGAGGGTGTGTCGTTGATTGTCTTCACTTTTCTTAGTACTAGTAAGTCCTAATCGTCGAACAAGACCTAAAAAGGCTTCGCTATGATCATCATTATCTTCAAAAATAGCATCAGGTTAATAATAAATCCTTCGTCTTCATATTCATTATGTGCCTTATAACTAAGTTAACAGGCTTTGTAGCTCGACATTGAATTGAGGTATGACCAACTTCTTGGCACCGATAACACTTTACGCCTACAAGACGCACATATGGATTATATGATTTTCTTACGGCATGTGTGGAGGAATTGGTGGTTGGTGTCTTCTTCTTTTCACCACCAAGTTCATGCGTGGGTTTGGAATGATCTACTTGGGCATCACCTCCTGATTGGCTACAACTACTGCTTTGGTTTGTAACAGTTATAGTTTGTACATGGAGCTACCTTTTTCTTGCTTGTTGATTGTTTGTTCGGCTTTCAAGGCTCTGCGAACAGCTTCATCCAGGGTCTATGTTGTTTGAAGGGAAATGGCTTGAATATCATATCTAAGGCCGTTGTTGAACCTTGCAACTTGTTGTGCATCATACTCGCTTAACTGATTTGAGATGTAAGTCTCATGAATTCTTCAGCATATTCTGATATAGTTCTAGAAGATTGACGACAATTTTGATATAAAGAATATAAAGTTTGTTCATAATCAAACAGAAGAACTGAGCGAAAATTAATCTCTTTATCTTACGCCATGTGGCAATAGGTTGTTTTCGTTGGTGACGACGACTTGTTTGAAGGTTGTCCCACCAAGATGAGGCAACTCCTCTCAGCTTGTAAGTAACATATTTGACTTGGGATCCTTCGGGAATGTCCATGAGTTTAAAATACTTTTCTGTTTCAGATACCCAATCAAGAAAGTCTTCAATGTTTAATGACCCTGAAACAGTTGGTATGTCCGCTTTTATCCTAGGCATTCAATTTCTTTGATGATTCGAAGGATCAACTTGACCATCTTTTTTCTTCACTTGAGGACTCATAAAGGTGGTGTCACGTTTTGGTTCTTCGCGAATATTAAGATTTTGAAGTGCCTTGAGAATTTGAGTATTTGGTTCCATTTGTTGTCGGGATTGTTGCTCCAATTGTTGTAATTGCTACTGCAATTGTTGTTGAATTGCTTGTAGGGTTTAAAAAAGTGCAGCATTATCATTCGTCATAATCACTTAATTTTTATTTTTTTTTTCATTTTTATTTTTTTCAACAGTGCGATGAGCAATACTTTTTTTTGAAACTACTAAAAGAAAAGAAAAGAAAAGAATATTTAGAACAATCAAGGAAAACCCGAATTGATAAAAGATAGAGATTGAAAGTGGTGACCTGATGTCAACTTGGGAGAGACCCAAATTGAAAGTTGCTTTGATTACCACCTGAAGTAGTACAGCGGAAGGCTTAATTTACAAACACGTTGTAAAGAGGTTAATTGCAAACGCAAGAATAACCTTGGTTGAAATTTGGCTCACTAGAAACAAAAGACAGAAACGTTGAACACGTATCCAGAAACTAAAGTTGAATAATATTGAATAGAATGAACTACAATGCGCTGGAACTTAAGAATCCTAAACCGACTCAAACAAAGTTTCCTAATAGAATACTAATCATAATCAAACAAGTAAAGATAAACCTAAGATATAACTAGACTTAAAATAAATCCTAATTACTTTCAATTAATCTGCCAGAATTATTCTTTTCTCTTTTTCAGTTTTGATCCTCCATCAAGATGTTTTGTCAATATTAACTTCTCAATTCTAACAAGGAGCACACATATCAAATTGTATAACAAAGATATATGCTATTAATTGTGTGATGAATTGAGATTGCAATAACTTATAGGCTGATATCAGTGTTGCAAAATAAGGACGATTAATAACCGCCTAGGCGCTACAAGGCCACCAACCTTTTGGATTTTTGTAAGTCAGTCAACCGTGGACAACGGTGGTCAATGACGGGCAACGGTGATCAAATTTGTCAGAAACCTTCAAATCTTGCTGGAAATACCCAAACTCATCGTAAAATTATTTTAATAATTTATAGTCATTGTTTATATCTATTACAAGATTTTTTTTAAGAAAACTTTTGTCGGAAATACATAAAACTTGCCGGAAATACTTAAAACTTGCCGAAAATACCGAAAACTTGTCGAAAATGCCAATCCAATTAATCCCGCCTAAACCGATTGCAAGTTACAGGGGGGTCGACCACCCGACTACTGATTAGCGATTTTTTGCAATCTTGGCTAATATAATCTTGATTAACAAGATACGAATTCCTATTAGGAAACATGACTAAGGATCAAATGAGAAGAATCTTTAAAATAAAAAGGATGAGAAATAACTATAACTACACATTAGAGATGCATCAATTTGAATTAGATGTATCCTTAATCTTTTAGATGCATCACAATATATTTTCTAGCAAAAAAGTAGATACATATACATATATTAGATGCATTTGATCATGTTAGACGAAACCTATGTATTTTTCGTCCTCTGCAGGTCAAATTTGTTGCTAGTATACTTTGCATCGTTTTCACTTTAAAATCACTTTCGAAACTAATTGTGNTTTTTTTTTTTTTTTTTTTTTTTTTTTTTTTTTTACTTTATTGCTTTGCCTTTAATTTGATGGTTAACACTTATCGTTGACAACAATGATATCTGATGACAAAGAAGATAGTATTGACACCACTGAAGTTTTGTATGATTGGGTTTATATGTTGGATATGGAAAGGAAAAAAAATATATTTAAGCTAAAACGATTAAAGCAAAGATAAATAAACCGGGATCCCTCCAGATCATCGGCGCGTAGTCGACTGGAAGATAGCAAATTTTTTGTGGTAGATCTTACCTAAGGCTCGGATACCGTGTAAACTAACAAATATATATCTTATTAATTGTGTGATGAATTGAAATTACAATAAACTATATTTCTCGGACCTGTAACCTATATTTATAGGCTAACATAATTTTGATGAACAAGATATCTAATCCTAGGAAACTAAATAAACATAATAATAAAGATATTTAAAAATCATATACATATTTTATGGTCTAATACAAATTACTTGTTGCAATGTACAACTAAATCCCTCATACATCGTTTGGACGAGATTGAGTATTGTTTTTGTTGTTAAATGTACAACTAAATCAAGAATTATGTGATCACCATGCTTCCTCGTCATAGCATATGGTTCAAGACTTCAAACAATTAGACCATCCGTGGAGGTTTCAACAATGCATTACTTGATTGATTAGTTGCTATAATCGTCAAAACGAGTCCTCAGTTTCCCTAGCTTCTACCTCAATCTTACAAGAGATACGATTATACCTCTTTTATATATATATAAAATAAGTAGAGTATAGAGTCCGATAAATCATTAGCCTTCCACGATTAAGGATTATATGACTATTCAAGGTGGCCTCAAAAAGAGCTTACATGCATGATCCGAACTTGAAACACGTTGTTGAGTCCCACAACCCTACCGCTGGGTTGGCCCTTGAGATTAATGAGAGTGAATTTAACACGTACATTTGTTTTGACGGCAACACGTTAATAGGCTTATGTGACTTGACATCGAGAAATTATAGTTTGTGTTATAAATCATCACCTCAAAACATGGGCATTTATGTATGCCATCTTTTTCCTTATTAGATCAATAATGGAGCTATGCATTGTCTATAAAATTTAATACTTCACTGCATGAGTTGAAATGTATAGTGTGCATGAGTTGAAACGTATAGTGACATAATGAAATATAGTAGTATAAATACCCTTTGATATCTATGAAACAGAGTGCACCGATTCACCATTTTAAGGTGATATTTCTTTCTTACCTCTTTAATGTTTCTATAATGATAGTTTAATAATACTTTAAGGTTCTTGATTAAGTTAATAACCTTATAATAAAACCCGTTTATTATAACACGTTATCAGCACGATCGTTCACGTCAAGTAAGTTTTTATAATACCATTTTGATACAAACCTTCTCTTAAACATTTCGATGCAAACTTTTTCATAATCATTTTTCTTTCGTCATCCTTACACTTGAATGGCAAAACCAGTAATCAAATGAAATCATGAAACACTTTCTAGATAAACCAAGACATGAACTTTTGAACTTTATTATTCAACTTTCTTTTAAATAAAAGTTGCAGCATTTTATATAGCAAGTAAAGAAGTAATAATCGACCATATGGACTTAACCAATTTTATGACACATGAGGACTTTGGACTACTAACAACTTTTATCTTATTATTATCTAACTCTTATTATTATCTCACTAATCTTTTATTTATGCAACTAACATTTACTTTATTGCAATTAACTTTTATTTATGCAACTAACATTTATTTTATTGCAACTAACTTTTATTTACGCAATTAACATTTACTTATTCAGTAACTTACCTTTATTTATGTCTTAACTGTTATTTATTTACGTACACTTATATTTATCTTCATATTTACTAATCTTCATATCTTATATTTATTGCAATATGCTAAGTGAGTTTATTTCTTATTTATTCTTCTTAATAATTTTTATAAAAGATTTTACAATATATATATACACAACAGCTCTGTAACGGTTGTAAGCAGAAACACACAGCTTTACAACGTCTATATTTTTTTGCTATAAATTCAGAGCTACCAATCCGCATTTTTTTTCACAAAAACAAATCATCATATTTCTTAAATCAAGTTTTGCTCAAGGAAGTTTTCAAAGATGATTCACCCGCTTCTCATTGCTGTCGCCATTATGCTTATCTTACTTCTGATTCCGCTTTTTGAACTCCCACCTAATGAATTTGAATTTTTCTTAGTTATGTATTTGTTTATAGCTCTACCACTTTATTGTATTGCGTTACTTATTGATATATATGGATTTTAATTTTGACTATGTTATTTGCTTAATTTGTGTTTAGCGACGAAAATGTCAAACATTGAAAAAATCAAATTTCCTGCTCTTGACATAACTGGAGCAAATTATATACAATGGACAGCAAATGTTAAGAGGCATCTAAAATCAATGGGTGCTTTAGCAACCTTAGAAGAAGGCAACAAATGCTCCGAGGAAATCAAAGCGAAAGCTGATGTTTTCCTCCATCAACACATTGATGAAATGCTAGAATTCGAATATTCGAATTGTGATGATCCAACCATTTTATGGAAAGATTTACAAAGCAGATTCGATCATCAAAGGGATGTTTTACTCCCTTCTGCTAGAGATGAATGGAACAATTTAAGGTTCCAAGACTTTAAAAAGGTTAATGAATATACCTCTGCTTTATTCAGAATATGCTCAACACTCAGATTTTGTGGGCAAATTGTTACTGAAGGAGATTTGTTGGAGAAAACTTTCTCCACATTTCATGCTTCAAACTTAAACTTGCAACAACAATATCGATTGCAAAAATTTAAAAGATACTCTGAGCTAAATGCAAATCTTCTTGTAGCAGAGAAAAACAATGAATTGCTAATGAAAAATCATCAAACTCGTCCCACAGGATCATTAGCACTTCCAGAGGCAAATGCTGTTAACAATAATGATACCAAAAACTCTGGAAATAAAAGAGGAAGAGGTAACCATCGTGGACGTGGTCGTGGTCATGGCCATTATGATAAAAACAATGTTCATGGTCACAATCGTTTTTTCAATCGATACAATACTTACCATCGAGGTGGTTATAATGGTCGTGGTCGTAGCCGTGCCCGTGGTCGTGGTCAAAGAAACTACAATTACCATGCTCCACAAGTTAATAATCCCAGTAATGAAGCTGGTACCTCTCAAAACCATGGAGGATCCTGTTTCAGGTGTGGAGGTACAAACCACTGGTCAAAAGCCTGTCGCACACCTTCACATCTATGTGAACCCTATAAGGCATCTCTTAAAGGAAAAGAGAAAGAAGTGAACCATGTGGATCAGTTTGACAATACAAATACTGAGCTGAATACCTCAGACTTTTTCAATGACTTGGAAATGTGAAAGGAATGATGTTGGATCTTAATAAATATGTATAATAACTATGTATTTCCCTTCCGTAATTTTGTTTAACTATGTTTAATTAAGTTTTCCTTTTCATGTAAAATAAATCAATAAAGGAACCTTTTAATAATATCTTTTATATGCACTTATTATTATTATTTTTATGATATTAGAAGCCTAAAGATGAATCTCAATGGAGCACATCACCTAGCAAATGACGGAGACATGTGCATAGCGGATAGTGGTGCCACACACACTATCCTTAAATCCAAGAAATATTTTTCTGAATTAAAACTAACAAAGGGAACTATTGATACTATTTCAGGTCCTACAAACCTGATAGAAGGAGTGGGAAAAGCTAATTTAGTGTTACCAAATGGTACACAGCTTTTGATAGAGAATGCTTTATTTTCCCCAAAATCCAAAAGAAACTTGCTAAGTTTCAGAAACATATATCATAATGGATATGATACTCAATCAAGGACTATTGGGAACAAAAAGTATTTGAATATCATGAATGATAATGATGTATTGGAAAAACTGCCAATGCTCCATTCTGGTTTGCATTATACACATATTAATGTGCCACAAGCACATATGGCAACCAAAGAAAAACATTGTGATCCTGATATATTCAACTTATGGCATGACAGATTAGGTCACCCAGGATCAACAATGATGAAAAGGATAGTCGAAAACACACATGGACATCCATTGAAAGATCAAAAGTTCCCTAAGTTCGATAAGGTACCTCTATGTACACCTTGCTCTCTAGGAAAACTAATTGCAAGGCCTTCACCACTTAAAGTTGAAAATGAATCACCTATGTTTCTTGAAAGAATTCAAGGTGATATATGTGGCCCAATTCATCCGCCTTGCGGACCGTTTAGATACTTCATGGTCTTAATAGATGCATCCAGCAAATGGTCTCATGTATCCTTGTTATCAACTCGTAATGTGGCCTTTGCAAGGTTCCTTGCTCAAATCATTAAGTTGAGAGCACATTTTCCAGATTACACTATTAAACGTGTAAGGCTTGATAATGCTGGTGAGTTTACGTCTCAAGCATTTAATGACTACTGTATGTCAGTAGGGATTGTCGTTGAACATTCAGTCGCTCATGTACACACACAAAATGGTTTAGCAGAATCATTGATTAAGCGTCTACAACTAATAGCTAGACCATTGATCATGAGAACAAAACTCCCCGTATCGGTATGGGGTCATGCGATCTTGCATGCTGCGTCTTTAATACGCATAAGACCAAGTGCAAACCATGTGTACTCCCCTATGCAACTTGCTTTTGGCCATGAGCCAAACATATCCCACCTTAGAGTTTTTGGGTGTGCAGTATATGTTCCTATTGCACCACCACAACGGACAAAGATGGGTCCTCAAAGGAGGTTAGGGATATATGTTGGATATGAAACGAGTTCTATCATAAGGTATCTTGAACCCTTAACAGGTGATCTCTTTACAGCACGTTTTGCTGATTGCCACTTTAATGAAGCAGTTTTCCCAGCATTAGGGGGAGAAAAGAAAAACCATGAGAAAGATGTCTCATGGAGTGAACCTTCACTGATGTATCTTGATCCTCGCACAAAACAATGTGAGACTGAGGTTCAAAAGATAATGCATATGCAAGACATTGCAAATCAGTTACCTGATGCATTTACAGATACAAAAAGAGTGACTAAGTCGCATATACCAGCTGCTAATGCCCCAGCTAGAGTTGAAATACCAAATAAGCAAGCTGATGGTAACATCGCTCAAGAATCTCAAAAACGTTTGAAACGTGGAAGACCAATTGGTTCAAAAGATAAAAATCCTCGTAAAAGGAAAGAAATTGACCATGAGGAAAGTGTTCTCAATGAAACACAAAATATCAAAACTTCCCCCGAGGAAGAAATGAGTGATATCAATAAAGAAATGTCAATCAATTATAGTCAAACACATATCTTATGGGACCGAAATGAAATAGGAGATATTGATGAGATATTCTCTTATTTTGTAGCAAGTGATATTATGAGCGGAGATGATGATCCCGAACCAAAGTCTGTAATTGATTGTCAAAGTCGACATGATTGGAATAAATGGAAAGACGCCATGCAAGTTGAATTAAATTCACTTAATAAACGAAAGGTTTTTGGGCCTATTGTTCCCACACCTAAAGATGTGAAACCTGTAGGATACAGGTGGATTTTTGTGAGGAAAAGAAATGAGAAAAATGAAGTAACGAGATATAAAGCTCGCCTTGTAGCTCAAGGTTTTTCTCAAAGGCCAGGAATTGACTATGAAGAAACATATTCCCCTGTTATGGATGCAATTACTTTCAGATATTTAATCAGCTTAGCAGTCTCTAAAAATCTAGAGATGCGTCTTATGGATGTTGTTACAGCTTACTTGTATGGATCACTTGATAGCGACATCTATATGAAAGTTCCAGAAGGATTTAAAATCCCTGAAGCATTAAGTTCACAACCCAAAGAAATGTGTTCCATAAAACTACAAAGATCTTTATATGGGTTGAAACAATCTGGAAGGATGTGGTACAACCGTTTGAGCGTTTATTTGATAAGCAAAGGCTATACAAATAATCTTATTTGTCCATGCGTCTTTATTAAGAAGACAACTTCAGGATTTGTGATCATAGCTGTATACGTTGACGATTTGAACATAATTGGGACAAATAAAGAAATCCAAGAAGCCATTGTTCTATTAAAGAAGGAATTTGAAATGAAGGATCTTGGGAAAACAAAATATTGTCTTGGTTTACAAATCGAGCACATGCCTAATGGCATTCTTGTGCATCAATCAAATTATACCGAGAAGGTCCTAAAACGTTTCAATATGGACAAAGCAAAATCTTTAAGTACACCAATGGTTGGTAGATCACTAAATGTTGACAATGATCCATTTCGCCCATGCGAAGAAGATGAAGATGTCCTTGGACCAGAAGTACCGTACCTAAGTGCAATTGGAGCTCTTATGTATCTAACAAATTGTACTAGGCCCGATATTTCTTTTGCAGTTAATTTGTTAGCAAGATTCAGTTCTTCTCCCACAAAAAGGCATTGGAATGGAATCAAGCACATATTCCGATACCTTCGAGGAACAATTGATTTGGGTTTATTTTATTCTAACAGTTCAAAACAAGGATTGGTTGGTTATGCAGATGCAGGTTATTTATCTGACCCTCACAAAGCTAGATCTCAAACTGGTTACGTGTTCTTAAATGGAGGTACTGCTATTTCATGGCGTTCTCAAAAGCAAACACTTGTAGCAACATCATCGAATCATGCTGAAGTTATTGCACTACATGAAGCTAGCAGAGAATGTGTATGGTTAAGGTCGATGACGCAACTCATTACGAATTCTTGTGGACTTGAGAAAGAAAATAATCCAACACTCATCTATGAAGACAACGCAGCTTGTATCACACAAATGAAAGAAGGGTATATCAAAAGTGACAGGACGAAGCATATACCCCCAAGATACTTCGCATACACTCAAGACCTTATAAAGGATAACCAAATTGAAATGAAGTATGTCCAATCAAGCAAGAATTCAGCAGATCTTTTCACCAAGGCACTCCCAACTTCGGTTTTCAGAAAACACGTCCATGCAATTGGAATGCGACATGTACAGAAGATGTAACACTCTATGGATGTCTACATCAGGGGGAGTCTATTATACACTGCACTCTTTTTCCCTTAGCTAAAGTTTTTTCCCACTGGGTTTTGCTTTAGCAAGGTTTTTAATGAGGCAGTACTTTAAAGTTGACTTTACCTTGAAAAAGTGGCATCCAAGGGGGAGTGTTATAAATCATCACCTCAAAACATGGGCATTTATGTATGCCATCTTTTTCCTTATTAGATCAATAATGGAGCTATGCATTGTCTATAAAATTTAATACTTCACTGCATGAGTTGAAATGTATAGTGTGCATGAGTTGAAACGTATAGTGACATAATGAAATATAGTAGTATAAATACCCTTTGATATCTATGAAACAGAGTGCACCGATTCACCATTTTAAGGTGATATTTCTTTCTTACCTCTTTAATGTTTCTATAATGATAGTTTAATAATACTTTAAGGTTCTTGATTAAGTTAATAACCTTATAATAAAACCCGTTTATTATAACAGTTTGAACTCACATTTGTCTCCTTCCATTTGTTTTCACTTGTAGAAATTTATTTTTATATACTTGGCACAAATTTTCTAATGGTTTTTAAATTGTATACTTCAACATTTATAGATTCTAGATACAGGTATCAATCAATCTATATCAAGGTAATTATGGTCTAGTTATTTAAGTTAAACGACTTCTAGAAGAGACAAAAGAAAGGAAAATCTGAACCACCAAGATTTGTGAAGTCAACATTTTAAATTTTGTAAAATCTGATCGAAATGATACACTTGCAAGTACAAATAAAACACCCATAGAACATCTATGCTAGATTGCTAGATATAATCTAGTTGACTATATATTCGAGTGTAACATATCATGTCTTTGCTTAAACTTCCTATCGATTTATTAGAGTGTACACTTCTTCATAGGTCTTAATTAGTTTTGTAATTCAACGTTAATTAGGGTGTTGGCAACACTTGTGCCACCATACTCTCATCACTCACTCTCAACCAATCCCCTTATGCCACATCATTCACCCACTTTTTCCATCACTCACCCATATTTTTGTTGGCATCACATCACTCACCCTTCACTCACTTCTTTTTAAACATTAAAGCCTCCAACGATCCAAAATTAAACATGCAACGTTCGAATTTTCCAAGCTTCCCGTGCGTGAAAGTTTGCTGTGTGGGAAGGATCCCGTGCGGTACCGCATGGCTGGCGGCGGTGTTCCCGCACGGGATGGATCCCTTGCCGTGCCTTGCCGTGACCACTGCCAACACCCTTATAAGCTTGACCCTAACTTTAATGCATCAGTTATTGCACTGAATTTGTTATTTTAATCTGTGGAATAGCATGAAGCGTGGAAAATTGTACACCGTCTGGATAGTTTGGCATTTTGGCCAACACTTTGTTAAATTAGTTATTCATTAAATGAAAAGCAAATAGATGTTCGAAAAAAAATAGTAATAAATAAATAAAAAATATAAAAAAGCAAATAAAGTTTTAAAAGCGGATCAATATAGTTATAGTTAATAACATAATATTGCAATTATTTGACAAAAAAGTCGATCTAAAAGTGAGCAATCTTATTGAGCAAAGTTAAGTGTCCTGTATCTACATGTGTTTTACTAAACAAGAAAAGAAACATTATCTCCACTTTTACAAAGTAAGCAATATTATTCGACACTTTATTACATACTTTTATCACCATTAATATTGGAATTAAAATAAAAATAAAATGAATCACTTTTAATGAACTTAGTGGGCATGCACACTAGTATTTTGTCTTGAATAAAAAAGTAAATGGGTTGGTCCGTGATAATCGTGGTTGAACAAACTCTTCGATCGAATTTAGTTTAAGCTATTTCCTGGTTTAAATGAAGAACCAAAACATATATGATACTATACAAGGAACTATACCATGAACCCTGCAAGTTGACTTGGAATATTGAAGTCAAGTCACCTAGATGATCACATGTACATATGATGTAGGGGCTGATGTGAGCTGTGATATAAGCATTGAATTAATGTCAACTTGTACGAATCAAACTCGATGTTGAATTACGAGGAAACACATAGCATTCATCGAAGACGAGGCAGTTAACATGACACGTAGCTTCGATATCATGTAAGAAGTTTATCAGCCATATTCAGGGTCGTTTAAGGCTTTATTAAGAAAAAGTATATGAATGTTCCTAGTTAAGTATAATTTTTTTTTTTTAAACGGCGGGATTATATTAAGAAGTTAAGCAAAAAGCTAACAAAAATTACAAACAAATAGCTAGAAGCGGGTTTTGAAGCCACGCAGACCAGTTAGAACTAATCTTCTTATTTTTATTAATATACCAAGAAAAAAAAGATCAACAATAGAATCTAGCAAAACATCTCTATGAGGTCTCTTCGTGTCAAACAAGCTAGCGTTTCTGAACTTCCAAATCACCCAATATGTGGTCATCACAATAGCTTGGAGCATCAAAGTCTTAGTTCTCGAAATAGGAGCATTATCCACCCAAGTAATCATATTAGCCACATTAGAAAAACTAGGAAAATATAAGTCACACTATTTACCAATATTTTTCCATATGAGAGTTGATATGCACACCATCAAAAATGATGTGCACATCACAGAATCACATTAATAATGCATATAGTACAACATCATATATGCATAATTGTAGTGTATACATCATTTTTGGTGGTGTGAATATCACATCCTTTTTCATATTAGATGAGAAGTGGGACACGAGAAGAAAATAGGTTTTTTCCAAAACACAAATTAAAAACAAACCATTGGCTTTTAAAGGAAACTAGTTCGTTATTTCAGTTGAATATTTTCCCTATCAATTCATAAGTTTACATTTTTGACCACTACTATTCAATCTAATTAATGATTTATTAGTATTTATTAATGTTTGTCCTTTTTATTTTTATTCATCCTTCCAGGTTTTCACACGTTCATCATATATATTTTTTTAGCTACAGTATATACTTGGAACAAAACTTAACAACATAGATTAGAGATTTGATGAAGTTTTGAAACTACAATAGTTTTATCGAGAATATTAGTTGATAATAAACTACAAGCTGTGTAACACATGCATTTTGGATTTAAAACTATCTCCAATGCCAATCTTAGAACATAATTATGATAATAACTCACAAACTTTCATCTATACAAAAATAATAATTAATCTGATACTGAATTTATGTTAATCAAACCCTCGGAATGCAAACAAGTGAAGCTTTCACCATGGAGTTAGCATGTGTTTGGCCATCACAACTTAGTTCTCTAAGTAACCTACCCAACCCTTTTGTTTCATGAAAACCACTCTTCTCCTCCTTTCCGCTGCCAATCGAACAAGATTTCTGCAGGTGTCGCTTTTGCCTGCTTTTAATAGCACTCAAGTCCATCTCCGTTGGAACCCTAGCCATTCCAAACCCATGATAAAACCATCTTGATTTCACTGATGCGGACGTAGGAAGCGTTCTCTTTGTTTCATGCACGCTATGATTTCTCCCTTTGTTCATGGACATAAACTTGGCAAATTCTCTTTCCCTACTAGAACGACCCGAGTTTAATTCAACGTTGGTGCTTGCATGATCACGTTTCTTGGATTCTTGGGCTTTTCTTGAGATGGGTTGTTCAGGAAGAACTAACTTTCGACCAAAAACCATGTGTTCGTATGGAAAAATGTTCAAATTTTTATTAGTTTCTAACCATTCTTCACTAAAGAACTCGAAGCTGTCATCTCCTTTTGAGGAGTCTTGAGAATCAGTTGTGCTGCAATTGTTATCGAAGCTATAATTAGGAAGATCACATAGAGAAACAGTTTCATCATCATGATTAGAATCTTGCATGGTGGAATTTAAGGTTTGAGTTGTTAATGATTTGTCAAGATCTGTTGGAGAGCAAAGAGGAGGTTGATTGAAGGTTTTGTTTATAAATTTGAAACTTGTCTTTGGGTGTTATGTGTGTTTATATAGACGTGCTTGATACATGTAACATTAAGGAAATGTCGATTTCACTTTTAAATTGATTAACTTTATATTATTAGGTTTTAGTGGGGTATTTTTGTTTGTATTTGACTTTTGGAAGAAAAAAAAAAATTAAGAAACACTAATGGTGTAGTGGTGTTTAAATATACTAAAACCATATATGCATGTACATGTAGAGATCATGGAGGATCTTTCAACCCACTAATGCTCATTTAGGGATTTACAATTTTACATTCCCCCATGTGAATAGTTATATTTTCCACCTAAACAATTAAGCTATGATCTAATCATCTAAACAATGAAACTGATCGACGCTTTTAAATTTTGTGTCTAAAGATATGGCTTACTATATGACGAATCCAATTGTTGAGATGAGAAGAAAGAAAATAGCCACGACACTTGTTATCATTGAGTTTCTTAGACATATAATTAATCATATTTAAGGCATGACTATATTAGCCTTTAAACAAAGTAACCATCAAGTCAACTTAGTTTATTAACACATATGCGAACCCTCTCTCCCGTTTTTCATGATGATCAGGATTGTGTGTAATTGCTCGAGATGGATTTTTAGCACCAAACTCAATATGATGCCTGCTACTATGACTTCCAGTACCTACGTTCACGTCCATACAATGCTACAAACCTGAACACGTCGAAAACTCCATATGAAGCATGTGTCCACACATTGCTAATTGCTTCAATGCTAGCTCCTTACCCCTAAATGCATGGCGTAAGTTAACTATGATTAGCACAATTAGAAATCATAGTTAACTTGCACCTGAGGCAGTGGAGCTCCTCAACAGAGTTCAACGTGTTATGCATAGTAATGTTGTAACACCTAGATCCACAAATGTCGTTTTTAAGAGAATTGATTTTGCAATTCAAAAAGGGCTAGCGGCGCAGCTTGTTGCTCGCTTGCCTTCCACCTNCCCTAGTTACCCTAAATGGTGAAATGTATAGTGTATTCGAGTAGTATAAATACCTTATGATATCAATGGAAAAACTTGCACCGAAGTTAACCTTTTAAAAGGTAACTTACTCTTCTCCTTTTCTAACACTTCTTTATTGGTTCTTTAATAATACTTGGAGGTTCTTGATTATATTGATAATCTTGTGATAAAAGTTGTTAATTTATAACACTTATAATGTTTTAGTATATATGTTTATAATACATTATTCTAGTGATTAAAACCCGATCGCAATTATATTTGGTTTGACGTAAAGTCGAGGTAGTAGAGACACCACTTCCCACCCCTCCTTTCCTGCAATAATTTTCCTTTGAGAGAATTTTCCGGCAACCTTTGCTTTCAACTTCATACACCTAAGAAAAACGCCACCCCGCGTGATCAGTTATCCGTGCCTAACCACCCCCACCCCCGGGCCCGCGTAGTATTTTCCATGCTCTTACTGAGTTCACCTAGCTTTAACATAGTAATATATGGTTACAAAAAGTCTAAATCATTAGTTGTGTTTGCTTTAAGTTTAGAAATCCATTTTAGTTGTGCATAACTGCATATGTTTGTTTTTTGACTTATTGGTTGCAGAAGTAGCAACTGATACATGTTCAACATGTCATCGCTTTTAGAACCCATGTTTCTCCGTTTGCCTTTGCTAGAATTACTTTAGTTCGATTCACAAATTTTTCGGCCATACAACTTATCTTGATTTTGGGTTTAAAATTCTTCTCGACGTTCTTTGGTTTCTGATTTTAGATGTTCATTTTAGTTTATTCAAATGCAAATTTGATTCAAGTAAAATCCAAAGAGAATATGAATAAGTCTCATTTTGTTAGATGGTCATAAATAATGACCCAGCCATGACCCATCATTTTCATCTGCATTTCAGTTTTTGTTTGTGTTTTGGGTGCAAAACTGCAAATGGCTTGGACCACTAATAAAGGGTATCAAGTAGCCACACCTGTATGGCTAACAATTGACCCCTATACACTAACTACTTTTGTGTCTGGAAGGCCAACAAATGGGTTCATCATTGATTCATTTCAGACCTCAAATACCTCAAATTACTGCGTGAATTCTTTAAAAAAATTGTGCTCTATAAGTATATCAAATTTATAACTTTCATTTATACGATACAAGTCACTACAGCGTTATTGCTCTGGATTGGACAGTTAATAAATTTAAAAAATAAATCGGTGATCGTATTAGGCATAGTCCGGCATTACCCTATTGAGGAATGCGATTGGCTGGGATATCTCAGGAGCAACCTCTTCAAATGAGATGTAATTGCGCTCCTCATTGTACACATGACATACTGTCAGGATCGTCTTCATTAAACGCCAGTTCCATGATGCCTCATTCATATACTGTATCACAATTCATAAAAACAAAAATGACAAAAATGATTATTAAGTTTGAATTCATAGTGCCATTTTGTTATCATCTTCTATAGCCAGAAAAGAAGGCCAAGATTCTTACTTTTCCCCAGTTATCTTGAAGAGATTTATGAGCCGCTCGCAAATTGTAGCTTGGAATCTTTGAGGATACATGGTGAGGGATATGAACGTTGATATCATGACAAAGGATCTCTATCCTGTGACAGACCCAAAAAAGTTCTAGCTTAAGATCCTATCATGTCTACAATAACTTAGCATGTTAATTATTAACATTGCAATTCCGATCTATTTACTGAAGACTGGATTGATTTAGGTTGTGTTTTATTTCAAACAGACAAAGAATGCTAGCAACCCAACCAGGCCTGTTTTGACCAGTACTTAGAAATGACCAGTTTCAGCCCAACCCTGTTTTGACATGTTACCCGACCCCAAACATCTTGCCATCTCTAATAGTTACAAAGAAAATGTCAAATGCACAATGAACCAGTAGTCAACTTGACAAACAATTGTTCCAATATTAAAGTAAGAAAATATTTGAAGGCTTACCAGCGAGGATAATCACAATGCACGGTGCCACTAAGTTGAGCCTGAGCTGCATTCCACTCTTCTGATGATTTGAAAGGTATGTGAGGTGCAGTGTGGTGAACCATTGTGAAAGTGCTCATCTGTAGATACAAATAAAACCATCACTTACTGAGAGTAAAACTTTGCGAAAATCAAATATCATGGGAAAGCAGTATATACCCAAAAGTGATAGCCTAGCCATGGCATTAACCAGAACTTTATCCATCCAACTATCCCCGTGTTATAGATAATTAAAGGCCATCCAATTGCTATGAACGCAGTAACGCATGCAAGGCTGATCTTTACTCTACCAACTTCATTCGGTCTAAATTTATTCAAATTAAAATGCCAGATTAACCTGAAAAGATGGCAGTTAACGACTACAAGATTCATTGATATAAATTGGGTGGAGGTGGGATGAGTGGGTAAACAGGTCAGTTTCCATTGCAGGTTGAAACAGTGTGTCGGGTTGACCCACTAATACTTTTTTTATAAATTCTTTAGGAAAACTACATATAATGAATGTGATTAATATCATAATATGACTAAATAAACAACATTATTTCTACAATAACAATCAAAATCTTTCAATAAAAGGTGGATATCAACCACCAAGTCACCCATTTGACCAACTTGACTCGTTCCATTGTTAGCTAATTTTTAATTTGACCCATTTCAGTTACACACAACCAAAATCAACCCATTCATAAATAATGGGTCGATATTGCCACCTCTAGAAACAGGATTAACAATTGTCCATGTGATCATGCAGAAAAATTATCTGTTATCCAAATTGTAAAGAAAATCCATATATAAATAGACAATTACCAGTGAGATATAGACATAATGGGGCGAATAGGGCCATATCCGAATACGATTGCCTTCTGAAAAACTGGGGACGACTCAAAATGTTCTTTCATCACAGGGTGCCAGGCTGTATCTTCATTCAACCTGTAGTTTCAAAGAACGTAGGAGGGTAAAGCTTGGTAAGTTGCAGCAATCTCATTTTGGTGAAAGTTTGCTGCTAAAATTACTTGCTCATCATCATCATTCCAAAGTATTGTATATGTTGCTTTTGGGTCATAAGATTCTCTGTTACGTCATTATTAAATGGTCTTTAGACCTTTTGATTGATTATTTACCACAAATTTTTTTAATAGTGTGTCTTAAAAGACTAATAAAATTTTACGGACGACGAGTAATTAACTTCACTACATGCAATAATACATGATGAAAGTGATAGGATATACTTTCTGAAGTGACTTAAACTTGCAAAAATGTTATAAACAACGGTTTGATATCTTCAAAAGCAACATTGAGGTCATTGTAAACGAGTACGATGGTGTCTTAAATCTACCCAGAAGATGACTAACACATTAAATTTAAATCATACATACATGTTGGTTTTAGCATGATGTCGATCATGCTTGAAGCGCCATGGCTCATAAGGGTATATCAATGGCAAAAAGGCCAAAGTTCCAACGATATCTTCCAAGAGTTTGTTCTTCGAGAAAGATTTGTGTGCACAATCATGACCTATTACAAAGAACTTTTGACCCAAAAAAAAAAAGAACAAAAAATAAAAATAATATTAGATAGAATGAAAGATATGAGGAAAAGCAAAAACAAATGCACGAAAAAATAAATACTATCACACCAAAGAAGAAAGCACATACGAAAAGCATTTCATGTTACAACACTAAATTAAATATGGTATCAATAACTAAATTAACCTTGATAAAATATAACTAGTAACTGTGGTGATCACATCAAGAAAGGGTGTGTGCCTTCCGTTTTTTGTTAGTGATTAAATAAACTCTAGGAAAAAAGGAATATTGCTTACCCCGGTAACTGCAGTTCCAGTCCATGCCCAAGCCAATGGAAGAAGATACCAAGGGGATTTAGCGATCATGAAAAGCCCCAATGCATATGATGTTGCAGATATCAAAACTGACTTCCATGCTTTCACGTCATCAATCTCAAAGACCTTCGAAAAGTTTAAAGCACGTGTTAGAGGATGCTTGGATGTGCATTTTACAAGCAATTATATAATATTAATCGGCTATAGTTTGAAGTTGCAATAATTTGATATATTTAACAAATTCTGGTACTTATCTAGAAATTTAATAGGTAAAATGATAAAAAAAAATAATAAAATAAAATAAAATAAAATAAAATTAGAAGAAGAGACAATAAAATGATTTTGATTTTTCAATTTAGGTTAAAAGAAAAAGGTAAGTACATGTGTAGTACCGATTTGGGAAGAGTATCAATAACGTTCTTCAATGTGACATTGTCTGGGAGTGGTTCTCCAATTTGCCTAAAACCATAACGTTCACATAATTCTTTCCTCTGCTCTGCACTATCGGCTGGAAACTGTGCTGTAACAGAACTAGCCACTGCTTTTACTATTTTAGCCCTTCTCAAGGGGATTACTGATCTTTGGTGTTTGGCTTTACATTGAGGTAGAACGTCCCATTTCAAATAAGATGCACCTGTCTAATCAAGTGTATATCATAAGATGTCACATATCCATTAGAATTAGTAAACTAGTAACACAAATATTGAAGCAAATGTTGTCTAATGGTAGAATATCTAGCCACAAGTATGCATCTAAATGTATTAGTACGTTGTACATATACATGATTCAATTCTATATAACTTTATACTGCGACAAGAAACTGTACCTAAGCTGCTAGGCATGAGTATAAATCACCGAAAAAGAGCTCATAAACTTATGTGTACTGAACATAATTTATAGGTGCAATACATTTGACTACCAGTGGCACTGTGTAGTCCACAAGTAGTAATCTCATCTGACCCGTTAATTAATGGATTCTGATATGGCTATCAAATGGTCAAATATATATATAAAATATATTTCCAAGCTTCAAGTTCCACTATTCGAGAATGGTTATTAACTTTCTACCTTTTAATGAACTTTTTAAAGCTATTCGAGCTCTCGAATGGAACTCGAACCGAGCTCGCATCATGTAGTCTGGTGGATTCGAGATAGGCGCGACTCGTTTGCAGCACTAGTGGAGAGGAGGGAGGAGGAGGTGTCATGTGGTGGGCAGAGGAGAGGCGTTTAATAGTGAGAAAACTGAAGAAGGAAAAGTTATAACGTGAATTAAAACTTAAAAAAAATAAAAATTGTACTCTTATTAGTCAAATGGGTCAACTAGAGCATTGATCAATTTAGTGGGTCGTTCTATTTTGTCACCCATAGATAAGTCGGAACTAGATCAACCATTGATCGGTCAATGCCATCATTTGACTATTCATTTGATTTCTATTCTAATTCTCTTTTTCATTCCAAAAAAATGCAAGGTCTAACTAGTAACTCCATACGGGTCAACTTCAAGTCAACTTACTTGACCTGAGCCCACCTGGTTAGTTTTATTCTATCTGCAGATAATTTTGTGTCAACTTCGTGTCACGTAACTTGTGTTAAGTTCATGTCAACCTACTTGACGTCTTGAAGTGAACCCACTCAGATAATTTTGTGTCAACTTCGTGTTGTGTCATTTGTGTTAAGTTCATGTCATGTCAAGAATTGCCAGCCTCGGCCAAAGAGGTCATCTACCACTAACAAACTACCTTTACTCGAATTAGCTACATCTATTACCACTCGCAATTCAACCTCAAAAAATAATGTCAACAGTTCCTATTTCGCTCTCGCTACTTCGTTCACTATAACGAATATAAACCCCCTTTCCGCACTTTGTTCAATACCGAAAATTATATACTACATCGAAAAACCAAAATGCATGTCTATTTATACTCAAATACAGTCATCAAAAACCTTAAAAACATTCCTCCTAAAACCCTGACATTTCAACAAACACCCAGAAAAATAAAAAACAAAATTCATACCTGTAGGATACAATGACACAAATCTATGCCCATTGATTGGAGTTTGCAACTGGGTACCCTGAAAACCAAGATTAGCAGACAAATTAGCCTTAAATTAACAAGCTTTACTCACTAAGATTGATGGAAGAAATGTTAACCTTTAGATGGAAATTGGAATGTGTGATTCTGCAAGCCATTGGGAGCTGAAAATGGGTCAAAACTGGTAACCAGTTATCAAGATTTTGAGAAATATAAAATAGTGGGTTGTTGGGGTTTTGTGGTTACATGTAAACCCCTAGTTGTAGATAGAGTGTTTGGTTTTGGGCCCTTTTTGCTAGAGTTGTATTATGTGAATTTTGTGTTTGATATCCTTAAACTATGTTTTGCTTTAAAGTTGGCCCTCTATGTGTTAATAGACTTTTGTTTTCGGCCCCTCTTTGTTACTCTTTGACAAAAACTTTGTGTTTGTATGAGTTGAGAACTTGAGATCGATGTATACCTAAAATTATCTAAAGACCTAATGAATCAATAGTAGCCATTTATTTTTTCATAAAATAAAAAAGAAAAAAAAACATTTTTCACCATTTTTTAAAAATAAAATATCTTCCAAACGGTAAAGTCAAGTAAAAAAAATACACCATCACAATGAGTATTTTTTATCTTTCAGTAAACTGGTACTTCGATATACTTTCGACGAATTTTTTTTCGATATGTTTTTTCCGTTACGTCATGAAAAATCCTACGTGTGATTTCATAAATCACATGTGGTACATGTGATTTTTTCAGACGTAACTGAAAAAAAATCAAAAAGAAAAAAATATACCGTCGAAAGTATATAAAAGTGCCCCTCTATAGAAAGATGATTTAATTCTCGTCGCGATGACATGATTCATTTTGCGTAACGATTAACGGTTTGTGAGATATTTAATTTAGAAATCAATTGATAAAAGTGAGTTTTTTAATTTGATGAAAAAATGTATGGCCAAGATTGATTAATTGGGTCTTTAATAAATTTTGAGTCTAGATTGAACTTTCCACGTAATTGTGTTAAGAAAATTTAACACTAGTTGTTTAACTTGTAATTGATTTGACACTAGTTGTTTAATTTACACAATATATTTTTATTTAGAAGGTCAACAAAATTGATGGGTTAAATGGGTTGTTTTCAGGGGGTAAGGATCCAGTGAGAAGAAAACTTATAATGAGAAGGATGAGAAATAACTATAACCACATATTTGAAATGCGTCGACTTGAATTAGATGCATCTCTATTCATTTAGATGCATCCCAATAAGTTTCAAAAGTAATTTTGAAGTGAAAACGATGCAATTTGCAACAAATTTGATCCGCAGAGGACGAAAAATACATAGGATTTTCTTAACTTGCTAAAATGCATCTAATATATGTATATGCATCTAATTTTTTGTTTATAAATATATTAGGGTGCATCTAATTCAAGTTGATGCATCTCTAATATGTGGTTATAGTTATTTCTCATCCTTCTCATTTTAAAAGTTCTTCTCATTTGATCCTAAGTCTTGTTATAATATTGTAAAAGGTACTAAAATGGGTTGAGCCCAAATGTTTTGTATTTATGTTCAAATGATAATATGGTTGAGGTTAACGTGTTTTTCTTTAGATGGCTATATCAATCAACATCATTTGATTAAGACACAAACATATTTATAAATAACTCTAATTCTAAGCTATCACTTCTATTAATAAGCATGGTTTAATAGACTTTTGCTTTAAAATTAGTTTAGAGCCATCTTAATGAATCTTATTATCAAGGACGAAACTTTAAACATTTTATAGAGTTGTATACGTGAATTTTGTGTTTGATATCCTTAAACTATGTTTTGCTTCAAAGCTGGCCCTCTATGTGTTGATAGACTTTTGTTTTGTTTTGGCCCCTCTTTGAGAAAAACTTTATGCTTCTATATATAAAATGCATTTATTAAGTTTAGTTGTGTGCTTATAAACTTATTTGATTTTGGCTCATGTTTTATATGTTGGGGTTTTTTTTTAGCTTATTTTAAGATCTTCTTTTAAAAAAATAGTCTTATCATCATATAATAAACTTATATATAAGCTCATACGTTTTAAAATAAGTCAGAAATTTCGAGCATATAGAATATAAACTGAAATCATGTAAGCTCATAAACTCAAAATAAGCTTAAACAAACACCCCATAGAGCATCCACAAAACTTTTGTAAGTTTGTAGCACCGCCAAATCACATTTTTATGGACCTTACCATTGATAAACTTGGTCAATTATATTTATAAACTTTTAAGAGTTACTAATGGGACTTCACTTATTATTATTATTATTATTATTGTTACTATTATTATTGTTTATTATTATTATTATTATTTTAAAAAAAAGTTTAGGTATTGAGTATGTTGTTAAGATTCATGTATACTCTTTCTCATATGTTAGAGGGCGAACTTTTTTTTTTTCTCGCCTTTTAATCCTTGTAAACTAATCAATTAAAGGGATAGTTTAATGGACTAAACCACATGTCCACATAAACTTGCAGTGTAAAACTCCATTGGAGGATTTTTTTTTTTTTTTTTTTTTTTTTTTTTTTTTTTTTTTTTTTTTTTTTTTTTTTTTTTTTTTTTTTTTTTTTTTTTTTTTTTTTTTTTTTTTTGAAAGTTGTATGTACTTCATATTTTAGACACTGAAATCTTCATAAATAGGTAAAGTGGTGATTGTGTCAGTTTCGGTTTGATGAGTTGGGTTACTTTAACTTGTACTTGATTTATTTATCTAGTTGTGTTAAGAAAATTTGATACAAGTTGAAACATCTTTGACTTAACTTGTTTTATTTATAAGGCCAACAAAATTGATGTGTCAAATATGTTATTTTAATATTGTGAAAGGTCGTAAATGGGTTGAGCTCAAATGTTTTGTATTTCTAATCAATGATAATTAATATATGGTTGAGGATGTTTTGTATTTCTATTCAAATGATAAGTAATAATATGGTTGAGGTTAACGTGTTTTTTTAGATGGTTATATCAATCAACATCATTTGATTATGACACAAACATATTTAGACATAACTCTAATTCTAAGCTGCCACTCTTATTAATAAGCATCATTTAATAGACTTTTGCTTTAAAATTACTTTAGAGCCATCTTAATGAATCTTATTATCAAGGACGAAACTTTAAACATCTTATAAAGCCCAAATTGTGTATCGTCAATTTATACGTGCTTCCTGATATGCTTTAAAATATGATATATAGTAATAATATGTGTATTGTGATTGTATAGATTCTCCATGGTATGCTTGAGAGTTTGGTATGTGGTTATGCGCCATGTGATGTATATAAGTTGTTCTTGATGTTTTTAAAAGTCTCATGCGTCGTCGTACGGGCTATTTTTTGTGTATTCAATTTTTGGTTTTAAAAAAATATGTTTGCTCATTTTCAGAACTGCTATTAACTATGATTTTAGTGTCTTACATCGTTGTTTTTTCATTAATTAACTGCATGATTGTCTTTTCAACGTTTACTTATAAATCTATTTATGTTTTCAACTCACGTCGCTTTAGGAGGAGCTTTAGCCTACAACATTCAAATACCGGGAGTCTATGGTTCATTTGGGATTGCGCATTCTAATAAAGGCTACCTGTATTGTGTTGCCAGACGGGTCGAGTTAGAGTGGTATGACACGTTGGTTAGGCCATTTGACATCTCAGTCGTAGATGCTATTAGTACATATAGTGGATATGAACGACATGTCATGTGGTTTGACTAATGTTTCATAGCTCCCTATCTCGACCGTCTTTTTGATGTTACTAATAATTAAAAACTTATCTTTATTCTATTTATATACCAATAGATCTATTTATATTTGTCTCAAAGTGAAATCAAATTTTTAGTGTTTTGTTTGGCATAAGTTTAGCTACTATTAGAAAATAGTGGTAAGTGTGTTGTCTCAATGATTGATGGTGACGAAACTATTGCCTAACTTAAGCATGCATGGTACCTTTTCTAACAATAACATGTTCATCAGAAAGATGCGCATTATTGGTTCCCTTTCTTTAAGAATTCATTTTTATTCCCTTATCAGTAAGACTGAAAATATTTAGAACAAATGTCATACTTGAATTGGCTCCGCCGCAACGCTCGGTGGCCAAATTCCTCGTTACCCACAAGATTTAGAAATCGAACCAAATCAAACCATTTAAAACTGAACTTAATTTGCAAAATGGTTTTCAGATCAAAACCAAACCAAACTAAATACTCAATTCGTCTAAAAATTATAGTTTACATTTCTATTTTCAGATGTCTTAAAAATAATAGTCTAGTTTTTGTGTCAACCAACAAAAAAATAGTTTGGTGAGTGAGGATAATATTTGATTGGTTGAATCCAATTTTTCTTAAACTAGTTAGGTTTTTTTTTNACAAACATAGTCCAAGAAGTCTTGTGTCGTGTCAAGCAACACTAGCTAATACACACGTGTTGTATTTACAAAAAACAGTACATATGACCAAAAAGTCAAACCGCCAAAAATAATGATCATCATCATCCAATCTCATAAGCAAAGCAAACTGTATAACAAACAGTTTCCATAAAAAACACGTTACATTACATTTAGAAGGATTTGAAAATGGCATTGCTACGTAAATTGTTTTACAAGAAGCCACCTGATGGCCTTCTTGAGATTTCTGAAAGACTTTATGGTATATATTTTTTTTAGATCATTTTTGTATGTTTGTGCTAAGGAGTTATAAATAAGGACTTAAGAGATTAGTGTTTGGATTTGATCATTATATGTGTACTTACTTAGATTAAATCTTGTGGGGGGTGTCTGGATTAGCTTATTTTCCGAGCTTATGGGCTTATTTGAATTTGGAAAAGCTAGTAAGCTCGCTTTTTGGGGCTTATCAACTTGAGCTGGTAAGCTCAAGTTGATAATCTCATAAGCCCAAAAAAGCGAGCTAACTGGCTTTTTCAAATTTCAAGTAAGCCCATAAGCTCGGAAAATAAGCTAATCCGAACACCCCCTTATTTAAAGGCTACATATGTCTAAGAGGTTTTTAAGTTAGATTAGATATGCTGAACTGCTAATCTAGTTAAATGTAAAGTAAGTAGATAAGCACAAAAAATAAGCAATCTCAAATACACTCTTAGCTGGGAGCGTCTCAATGACGCTATTTTAACAGTTTGATAAGCTGAGCACTTTAGAATAAGTATTCGGACAAGCTTATTGTCTTATGATAATACAATAAGCCCATAAGCCTTTAAAACTAGCTTTGCGAAACACCCCTTTAGAGCTGTTTCATTTGGAAATATGATTTGTTTGTGATGTACTCTGTAGTTTAGTTATGTTATAAGTAGTTGCATCATCAATGAGTTTGCCGGTCCTTGATAGAGTAGATAAACCAGTAGTTTTAGAGTGTTTGATGTAATTGCTTATACTATATTAGCACTAATTTGAATAAAACATGTGAAATAAGCCATGTTCCAACCAACTTACTGCCAACGGCTTATTTTGCACCAAAATAAGCAGCAGTTTGGACGATCCAAAAACTTCAAACACCCTCTTAGGTTGTAACTTATAAGTAGTTGTATTCTGACTTAAGCTATTTGAATTATTTTAACTGAAATTAACATGATTCAGTAAGCAGTTTATATGTGGAAAAATAGGAGTGAATTGCTTAGAATTGATTTCTACAAGCATCGTTTTGCTAAAAAAAATGGGGGAGATTTAGAGTGTGTTCGGGAACCTCAAGTGTTGGTACAATTTGTGTTTAGGATTTTGTAAATAGGTAAGATGAATCCGAGTTTTTATAACCAAACAATGCAAATATGGCTCCATTTTGACAATTGGTTGTTTCTGATTCCGAAATTACTTAGATAAGCAATGCTTGTTTTGTTGAATTAAAGAGAGGTGCTCGATAATTGCAGACTACAGCCATTAACTAGGCCACTACACCTTTGTGTTGCAAGTCTAATTTTAACATAAACATGATATAATAGGCATTCTAAATCAAGATGTAACAGAGTGGATACGTTATTTGTGATACAAGCATATTCTGTTAACAACATATCGGGTTTGACGATTGATCATTTGCTCATTTGGTATTCAGTTTTTGACTGCTGTTTCACAACCGATGCTTGGGAACAAGAGGATTATAAAAGTTACATGGGAGACACAGTTGATCAGCTTAAGAAACATTACCCCGATGCTTCAATCTTAATCTTTAATTTTGGTGATGAAGAATCAAGCCAGATTGCCTCTGCTTTATCGGATTGTGACTTCACCATTATGGACTATCCTCGACAATATAAAGGTTGCCCTTTACTTCCAATGCAAGTTATTCACCATTTTCTAAGATCAAGTGAAAGCTGGCTCTCGCTTGGTCAGCAAAATGTTCTTCTGATGCATTGTGAGCGGGGTGGTTGGCCTGTTTTGGCTTACATGTTGGCTGCACTCTTGATTTACCGAAAGCATTACACTGGGGAATACAAGACGTTGGATATGATTTACAAGCAAGCTCCTCGTGAACTTTTGCACATCTTTTCACCACTGGATCCAATACCTTCTCAGCTGAGGTACTTACAATATGTATCAAGGAGGAATGCTGGTGTAGAATGGCCTCCATCAGATAGGGCGCTTACTTTGGACTGTCTGATAATCCGGATGATTCCTGATTTTGATGGAAATGGTGGTTGCCGCCCTATTTTCCGGATTTATGGACAAGATCCTTTATGTCCCGGTGATAAAACCCCCAAACTGCTGTTCTCAACCCCAAAGACGAGCAAAAATGTTCATTACTACAAACAGGCAAGATTTTAATGTTCTTTATTTCTTTAATAAGTACGATAATACTCCACTTTTGATTGTCAGTTGTCTTCGTCCAAAGGTATCAAATAGAAGCATTCAAGATGTATTTATACCCTATATATGTCTGCGTACCATCATTTTGTTGCTACTTCTTCAAGTGCTATATGTAAGCCTATCCTGTTAATGCTCTTATCATTCATCTCTATTTGTTTCTACCTCATTTCAATCCAGTGAATTATGATAAGTTTCTGAATGGAGATTATTTTGATGAGTTGATTGGACATACATGTTTAACTGCATCTGATTAGTCGCATGACATAAGTGTGTAATACTGTATATACCATTGCATGAGGCTACCTGTTTTGCGTTTACAGTGGAGAAGGGTCTAATGATAGATCAAGAATGATTGTTATTTGTTTATTTTGATTGCGAACTATTCTGCTCAGAAGTTATCAGGTTTGTTTTTGTAGAACTTGATGAATTAACAACTCATATAAACATAATGGAGGATTTGTGTTCTTTGAACTCATATCAACTGAGATGAATGTGTCAGTAGTTCCTTACCGACTTGTGTAACAGTACACGAGAACGTGGCCTTTGCACTGTTGGTTTTGATGAGGGTCTAACGTATAGAATATAGTTCCAAATAAGTAGACCGCAATTCTCATAATATGTGACGTGCTAGTCTGACTAGCTCATTCGCTTGATTTGCTAGTCTTTATTTTTTTGATTTTAACCCAGAAGAAACCTCTCACCGTTGCCTTTGAAATCTTCATGTTCTCATTTTCTCTTATAACTTGTTGCAGGCAGAATGTGTACTGGTTAAAATTGATATCAATTGCCATGTCCAAGGCGACATTGTGCTTGAGTCTATCAACTTACACAGTGACCTGACTCGTGAAAAGATGATGTACCGTGCCATGTTCAACACAGCATTTATAAGGTCAAATATATTAATGCTTAATCGTGATGAAATTGATGTACTTTGGGAGGCTAAGGATCTATTTCCCATGAACTTCAGGGCTGAGGTATATTCTCCCGACTAAGTATTTCTGTTTAATGTATGAAATCGCCCATATGTAAATGTAACAAATATCTTTATATGAAGCTTCTTTTCTCCGACATGGATGCTGCAGCTTCTAAAGTTCCAGTAGATTTGGCTTGTATTGACGAGGAGGGTCTCCCTATGGAAGCATTTGCTAAAGTTCAAGAGATGTTTAACAGTGTTGATTGGCTAGATCCTAAAAGTGATGCCGCACTAAATGTTCTTCATCAAATAGCTGCTTCAGATATTATCCAAGATATACTGGAGACTGGTTCCCCACGTTCTGTTCATGCTAAGAGTTTGTTTAATGTGTCGGCTGCTGATATGAATAAGCAAAAGGTCACCCCATGCATGGCTGTGGAGAAACCCTCATCACCGCCACATTCACCTTCACTTCTATCTAATCAACAATCACAGAAAGTTGCAGATAATAAGGTCAAACCGAACCCCCCTTGCCCTCCACCACCTCCTCCTACAATAGGAAACGCAAATCAGTCTTTATTCTCCCAACCTATGCTACATCCTAGGCTTGCATCAAGGAAGGTTGAGTATACTGCGGGTAAACTTTCTACTCCAACTAGCCCTGACTCTCCTACTTTGGGCGACAATAGAGGAGATGCACTTGAACCTGACCGACCACCTCCAACACGACATCAAACTGAGTCTCAGCTTTCTTCTTCAACCTCCCATTCTAGACATTTAAAAGAGGATAAAATAGATGGTAAGGTAGAAACATCTCAATCCTTAGCTTCTCTGCCAGGGCCTGCAACTCCTCCGTCGAAGGACCAATCTGTTAGAACTAAGACAACTTCAAGAGCACCTGTACCACCTCCTCCGCCACCATCTTCGAAAGACAAGCCAGCAACGAGAGCGGCCCCCTCTCCACCACCACCACCACCACCACCTCCACCTGGTCCTGTAAGGGAAGGTACTAATGTAAAAGTTGCATCAACTATGTCCCCTCCACCACCTCCACCGCCACCTCCACCTCCACCCTGTTCTGTAAGGGCAGGTACAAATGTAAATGTTACATCACCAGTGCCCCCTGCACCACCTCCGCCTCCTGCAATTCGTTATGTTAGTGAAAATATGAATACAGGTGTAGTCCCACCCCCGCCCCCACCTCCTGCAACCCGTTCTGTTAATGGAAATGTAAAGGTGGGTGTGGTCCCACCCCCGCCCCCACCTTTATCAAAATCAGGCAATGTTTCAGGAGGTCCTGCTCCTCCACCGCCTGTACCAAAGTTGCCTGCTTTATCAAAACCAGTTTTTTCGAAAAATCAACAATCAAACAAGTTGAAGGCTTTGCACTGGTTGAAGCTAACACGAGCTGTAAGTGGAAGCTTGTGGGCCGAGGCACAAAAATCCGGTGAAGCTTCAAAGTAAGTGGATGATGTATCTTTCTGTTTTCGTTTTTACGTCTTTTTTGGTTTTCTTATGGTTTATGCACATTAGCGCGCCAGAGATCGATATGTCAGAACTTGAGAGTCTCTTTCCAGCATCAAACGCAAGTGCGGAACAAGCGGATGCAAAGTTGAAATCTAGGGCAGCTATAGCTAATAAACCTGAAAAAGTTCAGCTGGTAAGTATTAGTTTCTTTGTTAGATTGACAAATCAGACTTATCTATTATCATGCAAAAAATGCTCCATTAGCTGCAAATTGAACGAACTTGAAGTTTTCGTACATAAAGCTATTTTATATTGCGTTTAATAACTGCACTTCTTGTAGATTGATCACAGGAGGGCATATAACTGCGAGATCATGCTTTCAAAGGTCAAATTATCACTGAATGAGTTGATGGTAAGTTCAAGTAATTATATTTCAGTTATTAATTACCGTGTAACTACAAAAACAGAAAGAAAAGTGTCAATTAATCTACCTACGAAGAGCAAGTAGAATTTGGTCATGTTTGTTTTCGTGTCTAAACTTTTCCCCTATTTGACTATTTGTATCTGTGAACTTTTTGGACAACTCCCACACCTGGCTAATTTATCTGTTAGTTAAATATATTTTTTTTCCAATCAAGTACATCAGTTCATAAACATCATACTTGTCAAGCAAGAACTAGTACATAGGTTTTTATGGTTAATGAATTCTCTCTTTAATGGTCTCATGCTTATTTTGTGAATCTTGATAGGATTATGTCCTTGCTTTGGAAGACTCTGGACTGGATCCAGATCAAGTGGACAACCTCATAAAGTTTTGTCCGACACAAGAGGAGATGGAGACCCTCAAGGTAACNAAAAAATTCAGCTGGTAAGTATTAGTTTCTTTGTTAGATTGACAAATCAGACTTATCTGTTATCATGCAAAAAATGCTATCCATTAGCTGCAAATTGAACGAACTTGAAGTTTTCGTACATAAAGCTATTTTATATTGTATTTAATAACTGCACTTCTTGTAGATTGATCACAGGAGGGCATATAACTGCGAGATCATGCTTTCAAAGGTCAAATTACCACTGAATGAGTTAATGGTAAGTTCAAGTAATTATATTTTAGTTATTAATTACCGGTGTTGTAACTACAAAGAGCAAGTGGCATATGGTTATGTTTGTTTTTCGTATGTCTAAAATTTTCCTCTATTTGTATCTGTGAACTTTGGACAACTCCCACCTGCCACACACACACCGAGTCACACACAAGTGTACCTGGCTAATTTATCTGTTAGCTAAATATCTTTTTTCAATCAAGTACATGAGTTCATAAACATTATACGTGTCAAGCTGGAACCAGTACGTAGGTTTTTATGGTTAATGAATTAGATCTTCAATGGTCTCATGCTTATTTTGTGAATCTTGATAGGATTATGTCCTTGCTTTGGAAGACTCTGGACTGGATCCAGATCAAGTGGACAACCTCATAAAGTTTTGTCCGACACAAGAGGAGATGGAGACCCTCAAGGTAACATTTCAGTTGAGCTGTTAAAGGATTAAACGACAGAACGATCCTTTTAAGGACACTCTTGATTCTGTTGAAATAATGCTTCTGTTTGTAATAAATACTGGTTTTTATTCTCAGGGTTACAAAGGAGAGAAGGATAAATTAGGAAAATGTGAACAGGTTCGTAAAATTATCTGGGACAAGTTAAACTGAAATTTATCTACAAATAAACTGAATTTAATTGATGCATTTTGTACTTATTTGTAATAGTTTTTCTTGGAGCTAATGAAAGTTCCACGTACAGAATCTAAGTTAAGAGTTTTCTCTTTTAAGATGCAGTTCAGTGCACAGGTCAGGAAATAATTTGACATACATTATGTGCTTGTTATAGGTCTGAATTTCGATCTAACGTTTGACTTTTTGTTGCCATTTAGGTTTCTGATCTTATGAAGAACCTAAACATTATAAATTCTGTAGTAGAGCAGGCAAGTTATCTTATTCCTGTACTTTATCAGTGACAATATTGTTGTTTTAGTCTTGGATCTCATGGGTGTTTATGGTCATTTTATCAGACCAGGAGTTCTGGTAAACTAAAAAGAGTCATGCAGACAATTCTTTCTCTCGGAAATGCATTGAACCAGGGGACTGCAAGGGGTAATAACTAATCGCTTCATATCTGCTAGTTTTGTATTAATGCTATTGTGCTATCATAGTGTTTATTAGTTCTTAAGGTCTTTGTTTTTTGACTTAGCGTAAAATTGAATTGGTTCTGTTTTAGGTTCTGCTGTCGGGTTTAGGCTGGATAGCCTCCTGAAACTTACAGAGATACGCGGAAAAAACAATAGAATGACTCTCATGCATTATCTTTGTAAGGTATTTGTTTCTTTGCCTTCTTCAAATTGTATAGATGGAATCAGTTTTACTTTCAAGTTGGCGTTTTTATTCAATTTTATGCATCAACTTTTCTTGCTCTCTTAGAACATATGTTACCGTGTACGTGTTTTGTGTTTTTTTCTCTTCACGTCTGTTCATGCTAGTTTTGCTGGATATATGTAGATGCTTGCTGACAAACTGCCCGAAGTCCTTGATTTTTCCAAAGATCTTAGCAGTTTGGAACCTGCAGCGAAGGTGATTAATTAAGTTGGAATTTTTTCCTGTTCTATAAGGGAAGCGATGTTGAGTTTGTTTTATGTTCTCATTATATTGATTATTATTTCCCAGATTCAACTGAAATACTTGGCAGAGGAAATGCAAGCTATTAGCAAAGGGTTGGAAAAAGTCAGTGAGGAATTGTCAATGGCTGAAAATGATGGACCCGTTTCTGAAAATTTCCGGAAGGTAAGAATATCACATTAACAAAGTTACATCTAGTTATTATAGTAATTATTCTACTTTTGATAATAAAGCCTATAGGCCGTGAGTTGTAGAGGGGGCAAAATGGGCAGGTTGAAAAGTGGGAATTTTTCGGTATGGGTGAGTTGATCAGGATCACTTACTTTCCTAATACTATCTTTTAATTAATAATTGGCATGTCAAATATGAGCAATTAAACTATGTCATTTATAGGAGGTTTTACACATTATAAGTATACATTCTACGACTTTTTCCCATTTGGCCCGTTTATAGACACAAAAAAAAAAAAAGTAGTAACCCGTCGACTCATCCATATGTAAATTTGTCAAATTTTCCACCGTCATAGATAAAGTAGCGTAGCATTTGGTTATATTAGTTTGTTTGTATTGGGGTACTTAACTGTATTTATTGGCTAGGTTCTAAAGGAGTTCCTCCATTCGGCAGAAGGTGAAGTAAGGTCCTTGGCCTCTTTGTATTCTGCTGTGGTATGTCTCATATTCTCTTTTCAAATACGCAACTAGGGGTTTTGAAGATTTCACATTTGTAATCGAAGACTCAAATGCATACTTATTTATAGGGCAAAAATGTGGATTCTCTAATTCTTTACTTTGGCGAGGATCCAGTTCGCTGTCCATATGAGCAAGGTAACAACATAAATGTATGAACAGATTTTGACTTCTTATATATTTACAGTTTCTTGACTTCCGTTTTCAATATTGTTTTCAGTTGTTTCAACTTTGCTGAAATTTGTAAGAATGTTCAATCAAGCTAATGAAGAAAATGCTAAGCAATTAGANAACTCGTCAGTTGTAACTCGTCGACTCATTCATGCGTAAATTTGTCAAATTTTCCACCTTCATAGATAAAATAGCGTAACATTTTCTTCTATTTGTTTGTTTCTATTGGTGTACTTAACTGTATTTATTGGCTAGGCTCTAAAAGAGTTCCTCCATTCAGCAGAAGGTGAAGTAAGGTCCTTGGCTTCTCTGTATTCTGCTGTGGTATGTCTCATATTCTCTTTTCAAATACGCAACTAGGGGTTTTGAAGATTTCACATTTGTAATCGAAGACTCAAATGCATACTTATTTATAGGGCAAAAATGTGGATTCTCTAATTCTTTACTTTGGCGAGGATCCAGTTCGCTGTCCATATGAGCAAGGTAACAACATAAATGTATGAACAGATTTTGACTTCTTATATATTTACAGTTTCTTGACTTCCGTTTTCAATATTGTTTTCAGTTGTTTCAACTTTGCTGAAATTTGTAAGAATGTTCAATCAAGCTAATGAAGAAAATGCTAAGCAATTAGAGGCAGAGAAGAAGAAGGCCGAAAGGGAAGCCTCAAACGAAAAGCTGAAACTAACTCATATCAAGTCACAACATATACCACAAACTCGTGTAAAAAGTGCATAACAACTGTTTCTTAATTTATTTATTCGGCTGAGCTTAACAAGGATTATGAAAATGAAGAGAGTTATAGGATTCCAAATCGCATGTATAGTTTTTTGTTGTCTTTCTATAAAAATGTATAGTTACAGTTTACAGTGTACAGTACCAAAAACTTGTACAGCAATACACGAGGCTTGGACTTTGGCGGTCAGTCTCTACAACCTTTACCTTGCATTTAACTTGTCATCGACTTTTGATGCTAAGTGGATATATTTTGGCTTTTATATACTATAGGATTATGGGTTGGGTTGACAAGAATCATAGATTATCTATCTAGGTACCTGTAACCAGTAATGAAAAAATGGACATTGTTTATTGAACATTTCATTCTTACACTAAAATGCCAAACTAGCTTATGATTCTCATCCTATTGATAGCAGACTGTTAAACCTGAAAGTCAAATATCTTGGTGGTTGCTAATGTCTAACTGAAAGTCAACCCGCGGCGGATCAACGATGAACCGGGGATAGAATTTTTATGGACGTAAGAGATTGCTTGGCTTGTAATGCTCATGGTCAAAACAGAACAGTTAATTTTACCTGTGCTGAAAGCAACGCTACTGTGATTAATATATAGGTGGTTCCTTAACTTGCTTTCGCAAGAATAGAAATTTAATGATGTCACACATGGCGGCAGGACTCGGTTTTGACCCATACTGCTAGTTAGGTGGAACCTAAAAAAATGTTGAATAAAGATGGTTGTTCGATTGAGATAGACTAGTAGATTTACGTACGGAACCGTGGAACACTGACTCGTTATCCTTCCACTGTCATGAGCGAGGGGTTCTCACAGCTCTGTGAAACCAGCCTCACGGAGCCCCCATACTCTAACCATATGAGTATGTGACCCCAGCCTTTGCTCAAGACACATGGTTCAACTCGCAACGGAATGGGGAAGCCTATTTATGCACCAACAAGACCAGGCTGGGCTAAATCATTGTCCAACCATCTTAGTGCCCTTGCTCGAGTAATAGGCAAGCGTGAGCAAGCCCGGTGCCATGTGCTCGATAAGCGTGCTTTATAAAGTGGATGAAAGTTTACTCACTAGTCGATGAAAGTCCACCAAAGTTACTGATCATTTTAAGGGTTTATAGTGACTTTATACTATACTATAAATTGTTTGTTGAACATTAAAATTTAATTGTGTACTATAAGATGATGCAACATGCTTTATTTGATCATGCTTAACTAAATGTGTCCAACCGTCAATGCTTGCAGGTTTTGTACTAGTAAAGATTCACATCCGGGTTGCCAGGTGCGAGAGCAATCGATTATTTTGATTCGATTTAGTCTTGGGTCAGTTGGCTTCAAAGCTGCCTAAACAAATATTTAGGTCTTAATTAAACAAGAACCGCGTGTAGTTGAATGTTTGGCATGACCAGTGACTCAACATACCGTTCTCCTCGCCTCGTGTCTACGTTTGTGTTGCCCAAGCGAACGGAGTAAAAAATAACAAAAAATAAGAGATAATTGTCAGTTAGACAACCATGTAGCCATGCCAAGACCGATTAGATGGGTTGGCAACGATCCTCTAACGACCCTTAGTTGAGACCATAAAGGCTAGGTTAATCACGCTCTTGCTACATGGCCGTGGCTCATATTACCGTTCTCCTCCCCTCGTGTCTACGTTTGTGTTTCCCAAGAAAACGGATTAAAAAATAAATAAAAAAAGAGATAATTGTCTGTCAGACAACCATGCAGCCATGCCAAGACCCATTTGATGGGTTGGCAACGATCCTCTACCAAGCCTTGGTCAAGACCAGCTAGGCGGCTAGGTTAATCACGCTCTAGCTACATGGTCGTGGTTCATCAACCAGACTAGGTTCTGTCTTCTTAAGAATACAGAGGTACGAGACTATAGAACAGATCCTGTTCAAGTAGGCCACGTGCTGGTTGATTTGTCAGGCCGTCATATATTCTTACTTTCATTTGTACTTCTTAGTGATGTGGGACAAAATATAATTACGGGTCTACCAATGATCAACGTTATGACTCTCCATATCTAACTCATTCATGGTCGTAAACAACCAAAACAGATTTACTTTGTCACATTTTTTCCATCAAATGCAAGCAGGTAATTAAAAGCCAAAGATCGGAGCTAAGTGGTTTAGTGTTGTTCGCGTGTGGTGTTGTCAATCTTGACAAACCCTTTCGATAAAATGTTTGTGCTCACATAGTAGCAGTGCGTAGCAATGGAATATTCTAGCGGCAAACAATTATAGTAGTGATATTGTGATTAAGTGTTTGTGTAATGTTTATACATAAAACAGAAAATAATTAATATGTAATTCAAAAAATGTCGTAACATGTGACAATTCAATTTAATGAACAATTATTAAAATGTATCAAAGAACGTATAAAAACATTTAGCGAAACTGAAATTGAAACATTACATCCATTTTGAAAAAACTAACAATGCACATTAAACGTCACATAAAACTTCGTTATATCCCTCTAGACAACGCAACATAAAGCTGTCCATGCGAGAAAAAAAAAGTACGACAAATAAACACCCACATTTGGAATGGTCTGGACTCTTGCCTGAGCTTTGTTGATAGTCATCGCAAAGTTAAGATGCACAAAGACTATTTTCTATTTAGTTTGAAATGGAACATGTCTTCTTCATATGGATCAAGAAGAATTCTTGAAAAGAGCACTCTAATTCCTACATGCTAGTTGATAACGATCTCGGCATTGATGACATTAGGATCAAAACATTTGCGTATCAACCTCGTGCCATTACATAATCTATTTTTCAGATCGAGATTCCTTAAAAGAATAATCGGGCATCCAATTTTTAAGTGCAAGTAGTGAGGTGACAGTCCGCTAACATTGAGTGAATTTAAGAATTCCATAGGATATAAGTTATTCGTGTCGTTTTCTGCTTCATCAAAACTATAGTAAACTTTCTCCTCGCCGAGAAATCTGTCAATCGACCGATCATTAATGTTGTCAACATGTTCATTTTTAGTTGATAAAACTGCTTTTGAAATTATATCAGCGGAGGAATGTGCGTTAATAACCAAGGAAGAAATTATTTCATAAATCAATGCATCTTTTGAGGTAACCTCATCAGTCGTCAGTGTATGGAATGGTCAACTCATCAGGTATGCGTAGATAGTTTCTATCGATGACCTATTCAACTCCATCACCTACTCATAATAGAGATTCTGAGAGCTATGAATTTGTCCATGCCCTCATGTTTATGGTTAACCGCATTTTTTTAAATAAAATTTCATCGAAATATAGCAGTTATCGCTTATTTATAATTAAAACAAGATGTTTTAACAAAAAGAAATTTGAAGAAGAAACATAAGTATCAATATGTTACACTTTTCTTATTCATCACTTTCACTTTTACTTTTATCAGTTACACTGTAAATCATTTTTCGCTTAAGTATTACAACTTGATTCTCCATGAAGTTCCTAAAAAATAGCATTGACATGTCTTTATCATCATCTGAGATGTTAATAATATTATCCTAGTTCCAGTTTAAAAAATTGGGATTGGGAAACGGAGTAGGATTGAGAGCGTATTCTATTCCAATATCTTCATATGATCTATGTGGTTGCTTACAACGAGATCAAAACAAGCCTTTGCCTTTGGATTAATGTCAACCGAACAAAACCTCCAATGTCTATAGGGTAGCCTTGAAGCCCTCACCAAGAGGTAATCGATTCCCAAAGACTTAAAAACTTTATAATGAGTAATGTTTAATATCCAAAATACCGTTTAAAACATAAATTTATATTTATATTTTATTTTTTACTTTCCCACATAAAAGTTCAAACAGTAATAGTTGTCTTAACAACGTTTAAACCGATTCTTTAAAAATTATACATGACAATATTTTTTGGATGTAGTTTCTAAATAAAAAGAGTAGAGCATTAATAATATCTAAAACTTAACCACAAGCTCTACTATATAAGATTTTATATTTCAAAATTAACGTAATGTTTCATTTTGAGCTTAACTAATTATATGTATACCTTCTTTGTTACATATTAAGAATCGTTCTTTGAGTTGAATTATCGCATGTTACAATATTTTTTAATTACATTTTGAATACTTTATGTTGTATGTAAACGTACCTGAAACACTTACCATAATATCGCAACTAACTCTTTGACGGTATAAAATTCCGTTGTTATGCACAGGTACTCGTCTAATACAACATATAAAGAGAAAACATATTAGCTTGAAAACTAACAAAATAAGTAATGTTGTTTAACTTAAATACCCTTACTTATAAAAAAGAAATAATTATTTAATAATTAATTATAATTTAATTCAAAAAACTTTCTTACTTCACACGCATATATATACAAAATATTAAGAAATAAATATGCACTCACAAATTGACGCGATTAATCGTCTACTCTCGTTAATCACAAAATATCAATATGATGAGTATTTTTTGTTTTTTAACAATGAAACTTCATTAAATTTGGTGTAGCAATA
>LBNU01022576.1:0-28426 GCA_014162995.1 Artemisia annua
GTTGTGTTATATATATTTAAAATGTGAAGAGTAAAATGTAGCAAAACAAAGATTATACAAGACTTGAAACTAAAATTGTATTTTACCAAAAACTAAAGTTTATACTTTGTCGTTAACAAAACTTAGCAAAGATCGTAAAATATAAATAACGTTTTTAAGCGATATTTGTATTAACACACTCATCATTTTTGTTCAATCTGAACTGTCAAAACACTTAAAAACACTCAATTGTGCATCAAAATACTGAAAATATCCTAGGGATTGTGTTTTATATGTTTCAGATGCAAAATGATTGAAAACAGATGAAAACCGAACAAAGTTTGCATAATTGACAGTTTCAGTCCCCCAACTTTCAAAGCTTGTCAAAACTAGTCCCTAAGCATTTGTTTTGAAAGATAAGTCAACCCAAGTCCTTTAAAAGTCAAATATTATCAAAAATGATCTTTGGGTAAAAAGTTTCAAAAGTTAACAAGTTTGGTCCTTGTACTTTCAAAGTTGGCAAAAATGGTCCCTGGGAATTTCAAAAAAATGGAAAATATCTTTTGAGGTCCTTGTACTATTGAAACTTGTCATAATTGGTCCTTGGTTGTGAAATTTGTAGGATTTGCAGTTTAGTCCCTCAAGTTTGGAATTTGGGAATTTTAGTCCCCGAGTGTTTCATTTTGGAGAAAAACTATTCAAGGTCCTTGTGGAATTACAATATGGCAAGAATGGTCCTTGTAATATGTTTTGGGAAATTGGCAACATTGGCCCCTCACTTTCAGAAAATTGCAAAAATGGTCCTTGTGAAACTTAGCTAAACAAACGGACCCTTTGTAATTTATAAACCCAATCCAACCCTTTTTATTACACCCCACCCCTTTACAAACCCAAACAATAATAAACCTAAACCAAGCCCAATCCCCTCCAAAGCCCACCAAAACTTAAACAAAACCACACCCCCTGGTAATAATAACTCAACCCAGGTCAAACCCAAGTCAAACTCACCCCCATGGTTACTTTCCCCCTCCCACACGTGACCCTGCAACCATCAACAACCCTCCATCATCACCTCCATCTCCTAATCACCTCTGCCACACTCAATCACACCCTAGCTGTATCAAACAAACACCCCAGTCCAAATATTTATCACTGGCACAAGCAAAACAGATAATAAGCCAAAACTCATTTTGGCGCCAAAATAAATTGATGGTCCAGATCGAATTTCTCTCATCCAATGGTGATTATTGTTGCTGGGAAAAGACAAAAGGGTGCCCTAAACCCTAAAAAGTGCTATAAAAGGGTGCATTGTAGCAGTTTGAAGATGGTAGATTTTTAGCTTAATTTAGTCATGTCGAATTATTGTTTATCTTAATGTTTCAAGCTTTCATGTACTCTTAGTTTCAATCCTGTAATCCTTTTCTTCAAAATAATATAAATTATCAGTTTAATCCAAGCTTGTTACCCTTTTTTTAGTATTGATAGAAAATTCCAAATGTTAACCATGAACCTTGTTTAAGTTCTGTTCTTGCATCAAGTACTTTCAGAAGCTCATTTTAGCTCTAGATATATATAAGAAAACAAAAAAATAAATAAATAAATAAAAATAAAAATAAAAGTAAAAATAGTAGGAAAAAAAATCAGGAAGAATGAAGAAGAGCTGGAGCATGTTTAATAATGGATGGACATGGTTTAGAACTCCATGGGGAGTAATAGGATTGTGATCATGGTCCTTGGTTCTTGGGTCTGCTCTGAATAGCGTTTGTAAGCAAATCTTAATTTCTTTGCAAGTTACTGTAGAGTATGCTAAAACTCTGTGATTCAGTGTTTTCATGAATACTTGATGAATGTAAGATGTTTGATGGTCTTGTGTTGTTATTTAATGGTTCGGAACTCATTTGTGCACATCGTTTGTTAGATTGCCACTTTGTTAGCAAAATAGTGAAACTGGTGATTTGATTGTTAAGATTGAAGTATTTATGTTTGGTATGTGTGTATTTACACATACTTTTTACCTAATAAATCGGACCAAAAAGACCAAAAACCGACCAATTATGCCAAATATATGTTTATTTTTGTGTTTGTGAATGTGCAGGTAAAAGATATGGAAAATGGACATAATAAAGACCAAAATGGATGAACACGAGCACGAGATTGGAAAGAGCATGAAATAATGGGATCAATGATAATTTTAGTTGGAGCATCAGGGGCAAAAGTCAAAAAATCAAAAGACTAAACGAAGCCCGAACGAAGATTATTACTTAATATGTTGGTCTAAATTATATTGATTATAGCAGTCCAAGTCCAATTTACAACAAGGCCCAGCGTGATGATTAGCGAGGCCCAAGTCCAGCATCCAACGAGCCCAAATGAAGAAGTATATGTCAGTTGGGATAATATACATGGCACGTGAAGAAATGTCAATAAAGAAAGGAGATATATTTGAGTTGCAAGTTGCTATGAACAAGTGAAGCCTACTGACACTCTTTTGTTGCATATGAAGAAATGAAGAAATAAATGATAATTGAAGATGGCTGTGCATGTGACACGAAAGGTGAAATTCAAATGAAGACCATATGGCACGTGGGTTCATTGGGGATACGACAAAAATTGATGAGATAATAAATTAGTGAAAGGCACGTGAAGTCTAGTTGCATCATTTGGTATATGAAATAAAAGAATGAAATGAGGCCATATGATCTCATCAAGCACGTGAGCTGTTTTTCCTTTGATATGGCAAGCGACAAAACAAACAAAAGAAATGAAGACGTGGCCATGTGGACTCCAATTTACGAATAAAGAGTGAAATGAAGAATTGCTTGTGACCAGCGCTTGTCTCTCATCCTCCAAAACAAAGTCACCCAAGCGCGTGAAGATGCTAGCAACTACCACTCTAACACGCACTAGTTTTTTCAGCCATTTAGACGCCTACAGCTGTCCTTGAATGATGCATTTATATAATTTTCAGCCTATCAAAGATCGTCACGTGTCCTAATGATTGGTTGTAAATGATTGATGCGCTGGAAGGATCTAGAGGGAATTCATGGCATTAATTTGGACGAGTAAAGGACCAAATACATTTCTCTTTGGCTATAAGAGGATGACGCTGCACCAGATCCAAGGGGCATTAGAGTAGGATTTATTTGACACACACTTCTTTTAGTAGCAGATTTTTATTGTATTTCTTTTAGTGCTTTTATTTGTATTTTTACCTTATATCTTCTAGCTTTTTCAAGACCTTATTGTAATCCTTTTAGTTTTGCTTATGAATGAAAAAAAGAGATGTTTGTTACTTAAAACCTTATTCTTCTTCTTACCTCTTTCATTTCTTTAGTTTTCTTTTATAAATTATCTTTTATACTTAAACACATTTTTATAAAAAAATAGTTTTTATTCATTTTTTTTTTTATATAAAGTTTTAATTTTTAGTTTATCATGTCTTATTACTTTTTCTCTTCTTCACCCTCTAGCTCGATTCAAACACCAAAAGAGATGCTTGAGCTTGTTAAGCTCGGCTTATTTTCTCAAATAAGCCTTGACATCCCTTAAGTTTGAGAGCACTTTTTTTTATTTCTTAGCTTTTTAGATAGTTTATTTATTAGATCTATTAGTTTTATCAAGTTTTTCATATAAAGTTTGCATCTTTATTAATTTTTCTCCTAAAAATAGCTTATTTTCTTAGATCTATTAAGTCTTAATCATAAAGTTTTAATCTTTATGCTTTTTATTATGTTTATAATAAAGTTTGTAGCTTTATCAACCAATAAGCTCTTCCATAGCTTATTTGGTCATTATTATTGCTCATTCCTAATAAAGTTTTGATTTTTCTTTGTTTCTCATCATTTCTACCACTAAGGCCGGAGCTTAAGGGTCTTATAAGCTAGTTTATCAATAAAGTTTATTACTTTTAGTCTTAATAAGCTAATTAGTTAATAAAGTCACAAACTTTATTAACTATTTGGTTTTATTAAAGCTTTTTAAGAATTAAACTTTATGGTTTGTTTAGTTTATAAGATCGGGTGGTTAATTTCGTCTCATCTCTTAGATCGGGTTCTACTTTCTTTCCTTTTTCAATTTTTAGTTTAAATATTTAGATATGCTTATGTTTGTTGGAATATTTGTGTTTATTAGTTTAATATGAGTAGTGAATAGATTGTTATTATGCTTGTTGAGTAGATTGTTCCGTAAATTGAGTGTGGTTTTATAAAAGTTAGACAATATATTGGTTAGTAATTCTAAGTTACTTGGATTGAAATTTTGGTTGTTTAAACGGTCAAAAAACCGTGAAAATAATTAGGCTTTAATCTAGATATTGATATCTCTTTATGAAATTGTTTTCAAACCAATGTTGAGAGAAAATAATTATTTGGAAAAGATATTAATTCATCAATAAAGAACCTAATTGAAATGATAAACCACACTTAAGGATCGTGATAATTTGCTTAACAAGTATATCTTTTCATCATGTATTTCTTATTTGCTTGCTTAGTATAATTTAGTTTGTTAATTTAGTTGGTACCTTTTAGCATTAGTTTTAGATTATTTACTTGCTACTAGACTTTATATCAGATTGCGTTTTAGGTTATTCGCGCTTTACGTGCTTGTCTTATATGCTTTATTATTGCTTTTTTACTTTATATTTGCTATTCTAGTTACAAAATCCAAAATCTCATTTTATCCCTATTCAATTCACACAATCACGACTCGAACCGAAATTCCATTCATACCTTCGTTGGGACTACGACCCGGGGAAATACTTTCACGAGTGTTTCTTCGGAAATCTTATATACTACGATTGTAACCAATCAATTTTTGGCGCCGCTGCCGGGGAAGGTTTGAAGCGAGTTTTTGATTCCCGTTTGTCGATGTGTGTTTTGAAGACCCTTCCCTGAGAAGTTATCGTTTTTATTTCCCCACTATTTTTATGAAAACCAAAAAAAAATTACAAAATATAAAAAAACCAAAAATATTATCTTTTCAAAAATTTGTTTTTCTTTTGATTTTCATTTTTCTAATCACAAAAACACCAAAAATATTTTCTTTTTCTAAATTGGTTTTATATTTTGTTTTACTTTTATCTTAGTACGTTTTTACGTCATAAAAACCCAAAAATAATCTTCGTCTCCTCTTATGTGTTTAATTCTTATCTCTTTACCCTCTCATACCGTTTAATTCTTATCTTCTTATCCTCTTAAACCGTTTAATTCTATCTTCTTATCCCTCTATATCATTTAATTCTTATGGCGGATACGCGGACTTTGGAGGAATTGCTTCGAATACCCGTATGTTTTGAAAAGGCCATCGTTATTCCGCCAATTCTTGCAGATGAATATCAATTATACGTCGAGTTACTTTACTTCATAGATCCTTTCTTTGGTTTTGAAAATGATGATCCTTATTCACACATCAGCAGACTTTCCTTAATAACCGGAACTTTCAAAATAAATCAAGTGCCTGCTGATGTGGTGAAGTTAATTTTGTTTCCATTGACTCTTAAAGGAGCAGCCCAAAGATGGCTTGATCATGAACCTCCTAATTCTATCACCACTTGGGATGATTTAGCGTCAAAATTCTTGAATCGATTTTATCCTCATTCTAACACAATTAAGCTCTGAAAAGAAATCATTAATTTTCAACAATGTTTTGATGAGACTTTCGCCAAGGCTTGGGAGAGATTTAAAGATTTGATGAGAAAATGCCCACATCACGGTTTTTCGGAAGTACACCAAGTCGATACGTTCTATAATTCTCTAACACAATCCGATCAAGATTCGCTCAATACGGCCGCCGATGGCAATATCTATTGTCGAACTCTGAGAGATGCGTTGACTATTATCGAGAACAAATCGAGAGTTCCTATTTACCGAAACAAACTGTGGCTACCGGAGCCCGTGCAAGCCGTCAACCTAAGTTGCGATACTTATGGTGATTCATATTTCGAGTGTTCAGCCGCCGGTGGCTACACTCAAGAGAAAGTTTATGCTAATACTTACAAACCGCAAAGAGATCCAAATCTTCTTAGCTCTCGTTCTGGACCACCCGGTTTTCCTAACCGAGGTGTTGTTGCTTATACTGGACCTACGATTCCTACTACATCTTCTTCTCTTCCTAAAGTAGTGGAACGTGAAACCGAGGTGACAAAGGACACGGTTCTTCCTTATGATAAGGAAAGTACCGAAAACGTCCAACCTATGGTTGTCCAAGTATCTAAACTCGAAGTTAATCCTAAGATCGATCTTTTCATTAAGGAATCTGCGGATACCTTGTCAATGGGGGACAAGGAAGTCAAAATCAATCTTCTTGAAGAGATTGATGACTTTGTTCCAATCCCAAGGGTATCCGAGAGACCTTTCGATTCAATTTCAGAAACATTCAATACGACTATCACCAATCCTTTATTTGATTTCGATTCTGAATTTACTCTTACAATCGATAATCTGATCTTCGACATTCAGAATGATGAGAGTGATGAGTCCGATACGGAACCCGAGCTTAAAGATATACATCATAATAGTGATTCCCTTCTCGAGGAGTTCGCCGATGAACTCGCTCATATTGATCCCATCCCACCGGGGGATGAAGACGATGTTTTTGATTTTGAATCCGATCTAAAAGAATTAGAATTTTTGCTTAATCATGATCCATCGATTGATTCTTCTTCTTGTCTCGAGAAGTTCACCGGTGAACTTTCTCCCATCATAACTCCTTCGGAGTATGATTATCTTGAGGATGATCCCGATCCGGGGGGAGGAGCACTCTATCATAAGAGTTTGTTTATTGAAGAAACAATCCCGACCCTCCCTCCCGAGGTATTTGTTGAAAAGAGCGTTAATGATAAATTTGCTTTTGAAAATGAAGATCTTATTCTGATTATTATCAAGATCCTTCTTCCCTTCTTCACATTTAATGTGACTTCTCCTATCCTTCACTCCACTGGGAGTGAGGATACCGTCTTTGACCCCGGCATCTCCATTTTTCGTGTTGGGTGTCCGTTCCATTTGCTCCCCCAAGATTAAGTAAATTCGGGGCGAGTCTAAGCTATACGACTCGATAAAAAAAAAAACAAGCGCTTCGTGGGAGGCACCCCATGCTTATCTTTTCTATCTTCTTTCAATGTTCTTTAACTAATAAGTGTGACGTGAGGAGGGCGACCTCTTCCAATTCTCGTGTTTTCATGGTTGTTTGTGTATGTCCAGGATTTGCCTGAATAATGAAGACTCTCGTGCTCGTTGTTTTGTCTAAACTCGAGTTTCATCATTCGTTGCTCATCCACATATATCCTAAATCTTATCGACTAACGTTTATCTTTTGGCATAATTAATAAACGGCCTTAGATTCTTGTTAGNGCAACCCCATTTTTCCTCAAAAATTGAAAAAATCAAAAAAATTGAAAATTTTTGAAAATTTCATGAAAAAAATGATGAAAATGTTGTGAAAAAGCACCAAAAACAAATGTGAAAAAAGTTGAAAAAGATGTGCAAAAATATAATAAGTGTTTTGACACCTTGTTGACTTTCCAGCTGGCGAGAGTAGGAATAAAATTTTGACTTGATCCGGGCGTGTTGAGCCTTAGCTTGTTCCCTTAACCAATGATAATCATAAAAGCTTTTGCTAGTCTTGTACACAAGGAGCTACTCTTTTGTCGGTTCCCGTACTTGACTTTTAACATGCATGGCTTGAAGAGCTTTCGCTAGTCTCTTACACTAGGAGCTATGAAACGCGAATTGTTTTTAAGAGTTTGCAAGTTCCCGTATTTGACTTTATATGTGCGTGGCTTGATTATCGGCTAAGCATCCGCGGATTTCATTATTTGAGATTTTCAAAATGCGGAGAACGAGAAATGATAGAGTCTATTTAGAAGTTAGATGCTGAGCGTGGAGTAGTTGGTTCTCTTTAGAGCTCATCGAAGGTACTTCCCATAAGATTGTTTCACCCCATATTATGTGCTAAAATAACTAAAGATGTTACGTTTTGACGAAAATTAGTTTTTTTATCTTCTTAAGAGAATCTTTGCTTTAAAAATTGGGTACATATCAAGGATACGTCTTAAATGTAATAAGTTGCAGATTCGAAATCCCGCTTTTGGATTTCTAGTTATGTATGTGGTTTTGGAACTACCCGTTAAGTTCCATGATTATGTTATGAATGAATGAAAAAAAATGAAGTATGAAAAAAGTGAAAAATCAAAAGAAAGAATAAGGATTTATGTTGAGATTTATGGATTATGAGCTTATGTGTAAGACTAAAGTTGGTAGCGCGTGAGGTGCATGCGAATGATCCTAGATCCGGCACATGAGGTGCACGTGAAATGTACTCGCCAACTTATGTCTATTTTGATGTATTCCAAAGTCTTTGTACGTATGTATCCAAAATCCTTGATGTGGACCTCATTTTTAAGGCAACGATTCTTAAGAGAAGATAGAAAACTACTTAGCGTTTTAACTTAGTATCTTTATCGGACTAATAATTATGAAAATGAGATGTTTATGAAGAAATTCATTTATCTCACAAAAATAAAATAAGTAGATACAAAAATAAGATATGGGAGTAAGAGGTTATTACACAAGTAACTTCCATGAGTAGCGTTAGCATCTACCTTGTAAGTAGGCTACGATCTCGTTTTTAAGCTTAGTTTGGGGGCTTGTGAAAAATCAAGGATGACGAACTTTATCCGTATGGTCACTTCTCCATGAGACGTGTTTCTACTTTTTGACCACAAACGTTATTGCAAAAATAATGAAAGTCAACATACCGCCAAGAATAAAGTAAGTATGAAAAATGCAAAAATAAGTAGTGTAAAGTTAGTACGTTGAATAAAATGGATAAACGGGGAATTTTAGGGAATAAATGATTTTGAAATCTCTTTTGAATGTTCTTGCTACTTTTCAAAGTTAGTAAAAAGAGTTTCTTAATTATTTATCTCAAAAGCGTGACGTGATTACATTGCGTGAGGACACGGCAATACCTTAGTCTGGGGGATTTTGGTATGTGTGTATTTACACATACCTTTTACCTAATAAATCGGACCAAAAAAACCAAAAACCGACCAATTATGCCAAATATATGTTTGTTTTTGTGTTTGTGAATGTGCAGGTAAAAGATATGGAAAATGGACATAATAAAGACCAAAATGGATGAACACGAGCACGAGATTGGAAAGAGCATGAAATTATGGGATCAATGATAATTTTAGTTGGAGCATCGGGGGCAAAAGTTGAAAAATCAAAAGACTAAACGAAGCCCGAACGAAGATTATTACTTAATATGTTGGTCTAAATTATATTGATTATAGCAGTCCAAGTCCAATTTACAACAAGGCCCAGCGTGATGATTAGCGAGGCCCAAGTCCAGCATCCAACGAGCCCAAATGAAGAAGTATATGTCAGTTGGGATAATATACATGGCACGTGAAGAAATGTCAATAAAGAAAGGAGATATATTTGAGTTGCAAGTTGCTATGAACAAGTGAAGCCTACTGACACTCTTTTGTTGCATATGAAGAAATGAAGAAATAAATAATAATTGAAGATGGCTGTGCATGTGACACGAAAGGTGAAATTCAAATGAAGACCACATGGCACGTGGGTTAATTGGGGATACGACAAAAATTGATGAGATAATAAATTAGTGAAAGGCACGTGAAGTCTAGTTGCACCATTTGGTATATGAAATAAAAGAATGAAATGAGGCCATATGATCTCATCAAGCACGTGAGCTGTTTTTCCTTTGATACGGCAAGCGACAAAACAAACAAAAGAAATGAAGACGTGGCCATGTGGACTCCAATTTACGAATAAAGAGTGAAATGAAGAATTGCTTGTGACCAGCGCTTGTCTCTCATCCTCCAAAACAAAGTCACCCAAGCGCGTGAAGATGCTAGCAACTACAACTCTAACACGCACTAGTTTTTTCAGCCATTTAGACGCCTACAGCTGTCCTTGAATGATGCATTTATATAATTTTCAGCCTATCAAAGATCGTCACGTGTCCTAATGATTGGTTGTAAATGATTGATGCGCTGGAAGGATCTAGAGGGAATTCATGGCATTAATTTGGACGAGTAAAGGACCAAATACATTTCTCTTTGGCTATAAAAGGATGACGCTGCACCAGATCCAAGGGGCATTAGAGTAGGATTTATTTGACACAAACTTCTTTTAGTAGCAGATTTTTATTGTATTTCTTTTAGTGCTTTTATTTGTATTTTTACCTTATATCTTCTAGCTTTTTCAAGACCTTATTGTAATCCTTTTAGTTTTGCTTATGAATGAAAAAAAGAGATGTTTGTTACTTAAAACCTTATTCTTCTTCTTACCTCTTTCATTTCTTTAGTTTTCTTTTATAAATTATCTTTTATACTTAAACACATTTTTATAAAAAAATAGTTTTTATTCATTTTTTTTTCTTATATAAAGTTTTAATTTTTAGTTTATCATGTCTTATTACTTTTTCTCGTCTTCACCCTCTAGCTCGATTCAAACACCAAAAGAGATGCTTGAGCTTGTTAAGCTCGGCTTATTTTCTCAAATAAGCCTTGACATCCCTTAAGTTTGAGAGCACTTTTTTTTATTTCTTAGCTTTTTAGATAGTTTATTTATTAGATCTATTAGTTTTATCAAGTTTTTCATATAAAGTTTGCATCTTTATTAATTTTTATCCTAAAAATAGCTTATTTTCTTAGATCTATTAAGTCTTAATCATAAAGTTTTAATCTTTATGCTTTTTATTATGTTTATAATAAAGTTTGTAGCTTTATCAACCAATAAGCTCTTCCATAGCTTATTTGGTCATTATTATTGCTCATTCCTAATAAAGTTTTGATTTTTCTTTGTTTCTCATCATTTCTACCACTAAGGCCGGAGCTTAAGGGTCTTATAAGCTAGTTTATCAATAAAGTTTATTACTTTTAGTCTTAATAAGCTAATTAGTTAATAAAGTCACAAACTTTATTAACTATTTGGTTTTATTAAAGCTTTTTAAGAATTAAACTTTATGGTTTGTTTAGTTTATAAGATCGGGTGGTTAATTTCGTCTCATCTCTTAGATCGGGTGCTACTTTCTTTCCTTTTTCAATTTTTAGTTTAAATATTTAGTTATGCTTATGTTTGTTGGAATATTTGTGTTTATTAGTTTAATATGAGTAGTGAATAGATTGTTATTATGCTTGTTGAGTAGATTGTTCCGTAAATTAAGTGTGGTTTTATAAAAGTTAGACAATATATTGGTTAGTAATTCTAAGTTACTTGGATTGAAATTTTGGTTGTTTAAACGGTCAAAAAACCGTGAAAATAATTAGGCTTTAATCTAGATATTGATATCTCTTTATGAAATTGTTTTCAAACCAATGTTGAGAGAAAATAATTATTTGGAAAAGATATTAATCCATCAATAAAGAACCTAATTGAAATGATAAACCACACTTAAGGATCGTGATAATTTGCTTAACAAGTATATCTTTTCATCATTTATTTCTTATTTTCTTGCTTAGTATAATTTAGTTTGTTAATTTAGTTGGTACCTTTTAGCATTAGTTTTAGATTATTTACTTGCTACTAGACTTTATATCAGATTGCGTTTTAGGTTATTCGCGCTTTACGTGCTTGTCTTACATGCTTTATTATTGCTTTTTACTTTATATTTGCTATTCTAGTTACAAAATCCAAAATCTCATTTTATCCCTATTCAATTCACACAATCACGACTCGAACCGAAATTCCATTCATACCTTCGTTAGGACTACGACCCGGGGAAATACTTTCACGAGTGTTTCTTCGGAAATCTTATATACTACGATTGTAACCAATCTGTGTTCCAACTAGCTTTGTACATCATTGTATGCTAAAGGTTTTCAGTTCCATGGATGTAATCTCTGATTTGCTTCATAAATCTTATATTCATAATTTTTAAGGGGTGTTTGGTTAAGGAGTGTTCACTGAATCACAGTGAGTTTCAGTGGATACTAGTAATTGAGACATGCCAAATTAGGTTGTTTTAGATCATTCAAGCTATAAAATCAATAGGTTTTGAGTAAAAAAGTCAAATTAGCTTTTAAACTTCATACTTGCTTAACTGTTGGAATTTTCAAGTACCAAATCTTTATTGTAGGTTTAGAAACTGTTAATCTAGATAACTTTAGTTTCATTTTAGTTTAGTATAACTTATTTAATCATATAGGATTCATTGAAATTCAGTTTAGTCAACTTTAGTGCTAAAACTCAAAAAGTCAAAAAGCTCATGTCTGAAAAATGGGACAATCTTTATGATTATGCACAGGGTTTGATATAGAATGGAAATAGTTGATTTTTGTTGATTTGAGTTATTTGGCAGCATGTTTATCTGAATCAAAAGAAAAATCTAGTTTTCAAACTCATTTGCTCATTAAAATTGGGCCTTGAAGTTGCCCTGTTGACCATTTGCATGTCCTGCCCCCAAGGTAATTCAGATTTGACCCATTTTCCATCCCTCACATCTTGTTCATCTTTTGAGCTCTTGGCTTGATATTTAGTGTTTTGTGTAGTTTGGTAGCTTGAATTGTTTGGTATATACTTGGTTTGCCAGTTTCTGCTTATTTCCTAGCTTATTTTGCACCCTTTAAGTTGCCATTTGCCCACTGTTTCTGCTGTGAACTCAGTGTATATTGAGCTTTGTGATTTCATTGATTCTAGTTGATCCATTGTTGTTTTATAGTTGTTTTGTGTTGTTGTGTGTTGTCTGAGGTTGTTTATGATTGTGTTTGAATTGGTTTATGCTTGTTGGATAAACTGCTTATTCATAATAATCTCACTTGAACTCAATACTTCATCACTGCTGTTCTTTTTAACTTGCATAAGCTTGAGCTTTTCATAATTTCAGTTTGTTAGAGTAGATTTGAGGTCACACAAGCCTTTGTAACAAATGTCTCTGAGTTGTGAGCTTGGGTGATAAGCTCTTGGCTTGTGACTCTCATAATCACACTGAACCATCCCACTGGATCAGTGGTGACTAGGCCTATCTCACAAGCTCTTAACTTGCTCCCTACTTAATCTCAGATGGATTTCTTGGTATTTTTGGATAGCTAGCAGTCCTAGCTATCTAGATCAAGGCTTGTTTTGGGCTGTTCAGCTTATTTGATAAGCTAAGTAAGGCCTACAAGTGGCCTGTTTGGGACTGCTTGTTTTGCTTAAGTGGAATTGGGTTAATTCTGCTTATTGGCTATTTTCTGTGTCCTCATTGTTTGTTTTAGCTTATTTATAGTTTCTCTTAGTTAATATTAGCTTAACTCACTCCTTTGTTCAGCCTTGTTAGCTTATCATTTGCTTTTCTTCATCCTAAAAAGCTCACTGTTGAACTTATTGGGTTGCATTTGGCTTATTTTTAAGTTCTAACTAAGTTGCTTTCACAAAAGTCTCTCATTCTCAGTTGATAAACAAGTTTCAAAAAGAAAATTTCAAAAATCATCATATTTACTTTTAGTGATAGCTTCTATTTAATAGGAATTATCTTTTTAATTTATTTTCTATTTTTTTATTAAATGCTTAGTTTTTTTTCACATTTTTCCTAGGTTCCTGGCATCACATAGTATTTCTAGAAAAATTTCCATAATTTTCTCTTTTCATTTGGTATTTTAAATAATTAATATTAGTTTAAAATAGTAATTAATTAATAATAAATAGATAAAAAATATAAATAATTAATTTCAGTTTTAAAATAAGTTTTAGGTTATTTTAGAATTTTCCAAATTAATTTTTCAATTTTTCTAGGTTAATTTCATATTTTCTTGCATTTTAATATATTTAAATAGTAATTAAATAATAATAAATCAAGAAAAAGCCCAAAAAATATCTTTTCAGTTTTAAAATTAGTTTTATAGTATTTTAGAATTTTCAAAATCAAATTTTCATTTTTCTAGCTTAAATTTGTATTTAATTGTATTTTAGGGTATTTTAATGAGTTATTAAATAGTTATTAATTAATATTAAATAATTAAAAAGTCTAAAAAATATTTTTCTTTTTCTTAAAATTTTCTTTGGTCATTAGAATCTTAGAAAAGTAATTTTCCCATTCGTAGGACTTTATTTGCTCCCGTTTCACATTTTATTTTGCGCGCCGGCGTTTACTTTAAATTCAAACGCGCGTTTTTAGATTTAAATCACGTTTTTAGGTTATCTGATTATCAGTAATTGTTCATATAGTGTTTTTAAGCTATTCTCAATCATAATCTCTTAGTGTATTCATAATAATCAAAATCCTGATCTTTCTGTTAAATCACCCGATCACAAGCACGTTTAAATACCATTCACACCTCGTCGGGACATAACGACCCGGGGATATTCTATACTCCTTGGTTAGTTGGCTCAATAGGTTTGACTTTGTTGACCAATATCCTTGGTCAATATTGTCTGACTGTTCAGAGCCAATCAAATTTTGGCGCCGCTGCCGGGGAGGTGTGTGCACGTATTTGCAGCGTCTTAGAGATTAGTGCTTTTTCACTATCATCACTGTAAAAATTCCATCACTTTTGTAAATTTTAAATAAAAAACATAAAAAAGTCATTAACACTTTTCCTAAAGTGTTAACAACACCAAAAAAATCTAAAAACAAACAAAACAAATCGTTACGTTTTCTATATCGGATTTCTTTTTAGGTGATTCTTAAAGAAATACGATTTTGGTTAACAGAACGATACCAAAAATAATTCCAAAAGTTTTTTCACCCACACAAAAACCCAAAAACATCCGTCTTTTTCTTGTGAATAATAATTACATAATATAAACCGTCGCAAACCAAGACAGAACACCTACCAACTGGGGGTGCGAACATTAATAAGTTCCCAAACAAAAGATTAAAACTTGCCATTGTATCCTTGTGAGTGGTGTACCTTTTCTAAAGAAGCCATTCATTTGTGATTATTGGTTTAAGTTCACTGTTGATTTGCCTCAATTTTGTTTTGATTGGTTTTATCCCTAGTGCATGCGCACTCATTCTTCTAGGTCTACGAGCCCATTACGCGAGCTTGTGAGAATTCCTCGAAGACACCGTAGACGTTCAGCACCAACAGTCGGATCTGAGATCCGCACTGTTTCCACAACTTCTGTCATCATGGCAGATCTCCCTATGAGTGAGCTTCTCCAAGCACCCATCGAGGGTTATGGAGATGCCATTGTTGTTCCAGCCATCGTGGCTGATAGTTTTGAGCTCAAAACCGGGTTACTTAATCTTGTAACCTCAAGCCAATTCTATGGTTTTGAGAGGGACGATCCTCATGCTCACATTCGATGGTTTAACAAGATCACATCTACCATCAAGTACAAGAATGTCCCTTCTGATGCAATCAAACTTCTTCTCTTCCCATTTTCCCTCGAGGGACAAGCCCGGATTTGGCTTGAAAAACAACCCCCTCGTTCGATTGAAACATGGGAAGACTTGGTTAAGAAATTTGTGAACGAATTATATCCTCCTTCCAAGACCACGAGTCTTAAAAATGAGATCATCAAGTTCACTCAGAAATTTGATGAATCATTTAGTGAATCGTGGGATCGTTTCAAAGAATTGCTTCGCAAATGTCCTCACCATGGTTTCTCCGAGTTAATGCAACTCGACACTTTCTACAATGGTGTGAGCCAAGCTGATCAGGATTCTCTTAATGCCTCCGCGGGAGGTAATTTCCTGAGTAAAACCACAAAAGAAGCTTTAGCGATCATCGAGAACAAATCTAAGGTCCGCACTACACGAAGCAATCCGGTTGTTTCCCAAGTGAGTGTTGGTCCTTCTACTCCATCGCCCGTGAGTCAATCTAACACCGATGCTAAGATTGAAAAACTCACGGAAGCTATTCAAGCTTTGGTTCTCTCTAACCAAAAGAAAGTCTCTTTCACACAAACTTCTTCTCCTGCTGAAGTTAAAAAAGTGTAAGTCTGTGTTACGTGTGGTGGCCCTCACGCATATTACAATTGTATGGCCACCAATGGTAACCCGTTTGAAGCTCATGCGATAGCCGGTCCTTCCAATCAAGGAGGTGGCCAATACCGTCCTCAGATGGACCCAAGCTATCGTCCTAACCACTACCCTGGACCACCTGGTTTTAATCAAAACCAAAATGTCCAAAACCGTAACCAAAACCAGAACCGAATGAACCAAGGTTATCAAAACCAAGGTAATTTCAATCAAGGTCATGGTTTCCAAAATCAAAACCAAGGTTTCCAAAATCAAGGTTTCCAAAATCAAGGAAACTTAACCGAAACCAAGGTCAGGGTAATTTCAATCCTGGGTATTTTCATGGAAATAACCAAAATCAGGGAAATTTTCACAACCAAGGTCCCAACCAAAACAATCGTGCTCAAAATTTTAATAATCAACCTCAAGCCATTGTTCCAACTGGGCCTTCATCTGACGAGTTGTTAAAGTAATTCATGAAATCCCAAGAAGAAATGAACAAGTTGTTGGTCAGCCAGATTTCTGAAATCAAGAAGTCTTTAAATGATCGACCCTCGGGCTCAGGTACTTTACCTAGCAACACGATCGCTAATCTGAGGGGCGATGCTAAAGCGATCACAACCAGAAGTGGGGCTTCATATAATGAACCCGCGATTCCTACTACCTCTTCTTCCTCTCTTCCAAAGGTAGTGGTACGTGAACCTGAGGTGACAACGGACAAGGTGCAATCTCCTAGCTCACAAAGTACCACACACGTCCATCCTCAGGTTATTCCAAAAACCAGATGCAAACCTGGAGTTGTCTTTGATCCACCAGAAACTCCAGTTGACAACCCTAAATCCAAAACTTCTATTCTTTACCCATCACGTCTCAATGAACAAAAGCTCCGCGAAAAAGCTAGTCACCAAATGGATAAATTTTTCCAAATCTTTCAAGATTTGCATTTTGACATAAGCTTCGCGGATGCTATCATCTTGATGCCTAAATTCGCATCGACAATCAAAAATCTGTTAAGTAATAAGGAAAAGCTATTTGAAATGGCTAGAACTCCTCTGAATGAGAACTGCTCAGCAGTTCTTTTGAAAAAGCTTCCCGAGAAGCTTGGAGACCCCGGAAAAATATAATTTCAGTTTTAAAATAAGTTTTAGGTTATTTTAGAATTTTCCAAATTAATTTTTCATTTTTTCTAGGTTAATTTCATATTTCCTGCATTTTAATATATTTAAATAGTAATTAAATAATAATAAATCAAGAAAAAGCCCAAAAAATATCTTTTCAGATTTAAAATTAGTTTTATAGTATTTTAGAATTTTCAAAATCAAATTTTCATTTTTCTAGCTTAAATTTGTATTTAATTGTATTTTAGGGTATTTTAATTAGTTATTAAATAGTTATTAATTAATATTAAATAATTAAAAAGTCTAAAAAATATTTTTCTTTTTCTTAAAATTTTCTTTGGTCATTATAATCTTAGAAAAGTAATTTTCCCATTCGTAGGACTTTATTTGCTCCCGTTTCACTTTTTATTTTGCGCGCCGGCGTTTACTTTAAATTCAAACGCGCGTTTTAAGATTTAAATCACGTTTTTAGGTTATCTGATTATCAGTAATTGTTCATATAGTGTTTTTAAGCTATTCTCAATCATAATCTCTTAGTGTAATCATAATAATCAAAATCCTGATCTTTCTGTTAAATCACCCGATCACAAGCACGTTTAAATACCATTCACACCTCGTCGGGACATAACGACCTGGGGATATTCTATACTCCTTGGTTAGTTGGCTCAATAGGTTTGACTTTGTTGACCAATATCCTTGGTCAATATTGTCTGACTGTTCAGAGCCAATCAATGGTGTTGGAAGTTTTAATGAGTAATGACAGATTCATGGTTAGTTGATTCTCAGTTTGGTTTTTGAGAGGTCAAACACACACACAAGAAGATTGATTGGTTGGTTTTTGAACTACACACACAAGAGTTTGGTTTTGGATTTTGAGGTTTATGATGTGACCTAATGTTCATTGTTCCTCATTGATTATCATTAAAGGTCATATTCGTGAAAGTTTATTGAAGTAGTAATCATGTTGACAGTGATTGGAGGTCGTTAATTTTTAGAATAAGCACTATATTTGAAAATACCTTATAGGGTTAACTTTGGCTAGTTAACCTTATCACCGTCTCGTCATGGTTTGGTCTGCAGTGCCCCATGACCTGGACTTGTTAACGTGCGGTGTCATGAGCTCAGTGCAATAACATTTTTTCCTCAGTATTGTATTGATCATACAATACTGACACAAAACTGTTTAAATACGGTTTACACCTACTTTTGGGTAAAAGGGACCTTCCACCCTGGTAAAATATATTAAACAATAAAACGTTGAAAGTACAATGGAATGTGGCTGAAGTACCACATTAACCTCAAGCAACCGCTTGAACTACCCTAGATCATTTATGACATGCCATAAATGAACCACTAGCAACCAACAACTAGACCAATCAATAAACAACAAAAAGAGACATGCCAATCTTATGAAAAAACAAAACAAAATAAAATACTACTTCCCAACACGTCCTTGAAGCTTGAACTGTTCCGGTAAGTCGTTTACTTGAGCCTCATACTCATCCGAAAAATAATCATCTCCTAAATAATCATTCGGCTCATACACCTCATCCTCATCACTGTCCGAAACAACTACTTCACCCACCTTAGAAAATGGGTTACACCTCTGCGATGCAGAAGTACTCGGAGAAGGGATAGTAGACTGCTCCAACGCCTTTTTTGTTGCAGAAGTAGTAGAAGATGGGATAGTAGACGACTTAGAAGCCTCACCCGGCACCTGCGAATCCATGTTACTAATAGGTTGATTTTGTGACCCCTTACCATTGCTAACAAAACCAAGAACATCCTCGTCCACCAATGACTCCAAGATACCAAAAGAGTTAGAAGACTGTGGGTCCTTACCAGATTTAACATTTGAAGTAGAAGCCTTCTGAACACCCTTAGGATCTGAATCTTTTTTGGTACCAACCTAATTAGAGGTTGTCGTGACTTTAGGTCTCCAAAAATTAGCCTTAGGCTTGGAGAGTTTAACCCCTCCAATTGGCTTAGGTTGAGACGTAGAAACCACACTCTTACCTTTATTCTTACGGTTCCTTACCTCTGTGAACCCCTCATCGTTATTAACCACCTGATTCAATGCATTAGTCACCCCATTAGACAGCTTATGAAGCACCTTTTCCACTTGTTTTTGACACTCACTAAGTGTGTGACTAGATATCTTACAAATGCTGCAATGAGGAGGTGTCCATTCATATTCGACATGAATGATTTCCGTCGAATAACCATTATCATCATCCAATGGAATAGCCATACTAACTTCCTTTTTCAATTCTGAATTTGAACACACTTCAACCAACGCACGAGCATAACTAATTCGACCCCACGAGTCAACACACATAGAAGATTTAAACGAATCCAACATAATCTGTTTCCCAACTTGAGTAGCAATTTGTAACAAACCGGAATTTTCCAAACTGATTTTTAATAATAAATCACATTTATTATTTCATAAGATCCACTTTTGAACTTTTACGAACTATTTAAAACTCAAAAACGAGAGGTTATCTCGTTCCTTCTGAAAACGACACCGCACGCGGACCGACACAATCCTAGTAACGGCATGAACTCAATACTGATTATCCGAAACTTATAAATTTTGTTTTTACATTACTAATATAAAAACGCCCTCGTTAACAATATTTTTAGCGCACCCGCTAACATCGAAAACTCAATTTACATCGGAGCTCAACGGGACACAGAGTACACTTAATACCTGCAAAGTTAATAAAACTGAAATAATACTTCTCCTTTTACACCAAGCCCCACCCTCTTTTTACACTACATCGTTTAAAAAAAATGAAATACAAAAAAACGATAAAACGTTATCTTTAACCCTTATCCCCACATCCTCAGTATTAACGTCTTCTTCTTCCTCCCTCCTTCTGCTACGCTCCACCCCTCCCCCACCTCTCCTGAATCACGATCAGACCTGACCACAAGGCAACAAATCGGTACCACCTGACCCTCTTTGTCTTCACTTCGAAGTCAGCACATAAGATGAAACCATGTGGGGGACGATTGCCTAAATCGGCTTCACATCGACTGGTAACCAAGGAGGAGGAATCAACCATACCTTATGTATCTTCTTTTATAACCAAATCAAATTCTCATGCTTCCGTTGGACCCGATTTTGGGGGTGTGACAGATTGGTATCAAATCCAGGTTATAGAGAACTGGGTATTTTTAAAACCTAGACTATAACTACTTTTACAAAAACTTAACCATATGACCGCCACATGCCTTCCTGCCAAGCCTGCTGCCTTACTTATTATGAAACACTTTTATTGTAAGGGACATATTACAAGTATAACTGAGCTGAGAATTTCAAAATTCATTGAACCTCGGTGGAATATAGACTGATCACCTATATTCGACCAGGGACAGTGGGACATAGCCTGATCACCTATGTCCGACTCAGAGGTGAATTTTGCGATACTGAGAGTAGTTATAGTAGAATTATGTCCAGATTGATTTCCAAATTGATTTTTGAAAGTTTCAAAATTTTTGTGTGTTTACTTAATCATTGCATAACATGAGCATTCACATCTACACACAACACACTGGCATCACAATACTTTTTCTCTTAGCTGGATTACTCTTTTATCACAACGTGGTTATGTTACAGTCACCTCTACCTCAAACCCTACACTCAACTGATGCTCTACCTTCCGCGTTAAGTACTAAGTACACTACTAAGACAACCAACTGATTGCTAGTAGCAATCAACACCCTCCTTCAAGGTCGTACCCTAAACTTGCTGAACTCCCCATTCAGTAGAGATGTTATCCATAACAGAAACCTTAAGTCTTAAGGAGCAACCTCGACCACTATATTTGGAACAGACACCTAATCCTTCATTTATCCCTCGAGAATACAAGTTGTCTATCTTGCTACCCTCTCATAAACTAATAAACTGTGTCGTTATAAACATACAGAACGTTTCAATTATCCTACAAACTATTTTGCGGTCATCCTACGAAGTGTTTTACTACTATGTCAAAAATCAAAAACTTCGACCTTAATACTATTTATAAACAATTTCTTATTTTCTTGTAAACTGTTTTACAAATCATTTCACAAACAATGTTATAAACAGGTTTTCTGCCTTGCTACGATATCATAAGCCAAACAACAACTTTTCTATTATCATGCAAATAATAAATTGATTTTCTATTCCTCTATAAAACTGTTTTAGAAACCGTTTTATAAACTATTCTACAATCACCTGGTGAACTAGTTACTCATTTGAAAAGAATTTTATGTTACTACCACATAAACAGAAAAACCAATATTTTCCTTGTAACTAAACCAGACCTCAGAAGTGTCTCCCACACCTCTGCCTGAAACTATAAATAACAATGAGCTCCATCTAGTATTAGACATCTAACCCTACTCAACATTGACAACTAGACTCTACCCTTAGACATTTAAAAACAAATGAAGACGTATATATCCGACTACACCTTCTTCTTTGATAATTCTTATTTTAAGATCTTTCTTTAAAAACACGTCTATATCAACTTGATTAGAGCGTTTTTCAAGCGGTGAAGCTTATAAACCACGGATCGTTGTCCCAACGAGGGTTGAAATTGATCTTGTCACTCGAGTCGTGAGTTATGTGAGATGAATGGGTTTAATAGTTGAGATTTTTGGATTTTGTTTACACTACGATAATTCGTTTAAAACTTAAACGTATGAAAGAAAACCTTTAAAAGAAAAAGGTTTAACTAGGGAAGAAAACATAAACCTAAATTAACTCAAAAGAAATAAAAGAAAGAAAACAAAAATAAAAAGATTTAGATAAAAGATCTAGATAAAAGATTTAGATAAAAAAAAAGATCTAGATAAAAAAGATTTAGATAAAAAAAGATTTAGATAAAAGATTTAGATAAAAAAGATGTAGATAAATAAGATTTAGATAAAAAAGATCTAGATAAAAAAAAAGATTTAGATAAAAGATTTAGATAAAAAAGATCTAGATAAATAAGATTTAGATAAAAAAGATCTAGATAAAAAAAAGATTTAGATAAAAAAGATTTAGATAAAAAAGATCTAGATAAATAAGATTTAGATAAAAAAAAATCTAGATAAAAAAAAGATTTAGATAAAAAAGATCTAAATAAATAAGATTTAGATAAAAAAAAGATCTAGATAAAAAAAGATTTAGATAAAAAAGATTTAGATAAATAAACCAAACTTTCTAGATTATACAATGTAGAAAGTATACCACGAGTCGAAGTGTTTTCTCACTTATACAAGTGAGAGAAACACCGAGTAAGCCACCAAATCTGAAGAAAACCTTTTGAAAAAGATCTAGATAATTGAGGGTTTAAAGATCTAGATAAAAAAAGATTTAGATAAATTAGGGTCTAAAGATCTAGATAAATATGCATATTTTGAATCTTCAAAAAGCACACCTAAACAAAGTATGTAATCCAAGATTCTTGTACTACTAGCCTTAAAAACACCAAAACATGAAGAAATTTTCAAACTTGAAGATTTTTATGAAACTTTAAAAGATCTAGATAAAAAAGTACAAAAACCAAATTCAAACTTTTTAAGCTTAAAACTTGCAAAAAGATTGGAACTTTTTTGTTGGGAAATGTTTATAACACTAGTTTGAAACAAAAGAGTGTTAAAAACACAAACAAAACAAAAAGGAACGAATTTTTTTGCAAAAAGGAACGATTTTTCTTATTTTTTACGTGAGACCAAGATTAAAGCTCAATAAAAACTTATGTAAAACTTATTAAGAAGCTAGATTAAGACACTAAATAAGCTTATATAAGCTACGAAATCAAAATAAGCCCTACCCCATATTAAACCATACGAATTTAAGAAAACATGCAAAGGTGGTAGAAAAAATTATAAAAGCTTTTTGTAGATTAAGGAGACAACTAAATAAGCTTGAAAAGATTAAAGAAAAGATTGAAGAGCGTGAAAATAAGCTAAGAATAAGACATCAAATAAGCTTGTATTCAAAATAAAAGTTACACTAATGCACAAAATAAACTAAACTACACCTACCTTACACCTACTCCTAATGGCTTACAAATGAAGCCATCACATGATATTTATCTAGCTAGGGGGTTTGCGAGTTTGCTCACGTGTACGCTTTGACCCCTAGACTTTTACAAGTCATGAAAGTATCATATAAACTACATTACAAGGTTACTAAACGTCTTAAATACTAAATGTAAACGCTTGTAACTTCGAGGCTTGTGTTGACGTGTATTCTAAAAGTCTTCAAAGATGTAAAAGTGATATCTTGCTCGAATTTATGAAGCTTATCGTAATAATTAGCTTTGAACTTCGATTAAGCATCTCTTTCGTTTTCTCGAGCCTTTAGGAAATAACTTTGTCATCACGGGCTTTCCTTGAGTAAATTTCATCGTTGACTCGGCTTTTAGACACTTTTCCACATCTCGTGCTCGTTTTAGGCTTTTTGGTTGACTTTTGTGCTATTTATGCAATATCCGTCCCTGCACGATCACAAACACAAAAACAAGATATCTTTGGCGTTTCACGTTAGTTTTTGGTCTTTTATACACTTAAACTAAGGTCAAAAGTATGTGTAAAATAGCACATATCAAAATCCCCCAGACTAAGGTATTGCGTGTCCTCACGCAATGTAATCACGTCACGCCTTAAAGATAAATAATTTCACACCTCTCTTTACTAACTTTGAAAAGTAGCAAAACGTTCAAAAGAGATACGAAATCATTTATTCCCTAAAACGCCCCGGTTTTCCATTTTATTCCATATGCTACTTATATTATACTACTTTAGCTTATGACGGTGTGCTTGACTTTCATTATCTTTCAATAACGATTAAGGGTCATAGAGTAAGAACACGATTCATAGAAAAGTGACCGATTGGATAAAATTCATCGTCCCTGATTTTTCACAAGCCCCCAAACTAAGCGTAAAAACGGATCATTGTTTAATTACAAGTTAGATGCCAACGCTACTCATGGAAGTTACTCGTGTACCGCTTGCTCCCATTTTCCTATTTTTGTATCTCATTATTTTATTTTTGTGAGAGAAATGAATTTCTTCATAAGCATCTCGTTTCATAGTTTTTAGTCCGATAAAGATACCAAATTCATACGCTAAGTAGTTATCGATCTTCTCTTAAGAAGGTTTGCAAGAGAAATGTGGTCCACATCAAGGATATTGGATACATACAAAGACTTTGGAATACATCAAAAATAGACATAAGTTGGCGAGTACATTTCACGTGCACCTCATGCGTCCGATCTAGGATCGTAACATGCACCTCACGCGCGACCAACTTTAGTCTTAACACTAGAACTCATGATCCATAAATCTTCAACATACATCCTTATTCTTTCTTTTCTTTTTCTTTTTTTTTTCTTGATACTTTTTTTTTCACTTTTTTCTTTCTTTTTCTTGCCTTAGTAACTTCTCAACTCCGAACCTTCACGGTTTCAGTCCAAGACCTACCGCCAACTGCTAGGGTTGGAATCTAGGATCCAAGGTCCGATCTCAATCCGAAGTCTTAAAGCACCTTAGCTCATACATAACAACGGGCTTTTGGGTAGCTCCGAAACCACATGCGTACTACGCTTATTCAACGATATACAATACAACTCAATTGACGTGTATCCATGATGTGTACCCAATTTCCCAAGCAAAGATTCTCTTAAGAAGATAAAGAACTACTCATCGGCTAAACCTAACATCTTTAATTATTTTGCACATATATGGGGTGAAGCAATTTTGTGGGAACAAAAAGACATGAGTACCTTCGATGAGCTTTAAAGAGATCCAACTACTCTATGCTTAGCATCTAACTTCTAAAGAAACTCTATCATTTCACGTTCTCCGCAAATTTAAAATCTCAAGTAATGAGATCCGCGGGTGCTTAGCCATAATCATTTTTAAAGATTATATTGGTTAAGGGAGACAAGCTAGGGCTCAACACGCCCGGATCAAGTCAAAATTTTTATTCTCACTCTTACCTAGTAGGAAAGTCAAACGCGGTGTCAAAACTTTTATTCTATTTTTGCATAATTTTTATATTTTTTCTCATTTCTTTTCTTTGGAATTTTTCAAAATTTTTCAATTTTTTGGTTTTTGAGGAAAAACGGGGTTGCGTAAGTAAACGACAATGGTGAAAGTGCTAGGTCATCGAATCGAAGATTCACCCCCCCCCCCAGACTAAAGATAAACATTGTCCTCAATGTTTCCAAGGTTAGGGTAATCCTAACAATAATTCTAAGGCCGTTTATTAAGTATGCCAAAGATACCATTAGTCGATAAGATTTGGATATAGTGATTTCCAAGCAAGCATCAAGACATGGGACTCGAGTGGAGATGAGACGATCCACGAGCACGAGAGTCATCATGAATTGGGGAAATCTGCACAAACACAAACAACCAAGCAAACACAAGATTGGAAGAGGTCGCCCTCCTCACGTTACTTATTAGTAAATAAAATAAAATGGATAAGCATGGGGTGCCTCCCACGAAGCGCTTGTTTAGTAACGAGTTGTGTAGGTTAGACTCGCCCCGAATTTACTTGTCCTTGGGGGAGCAAATGAAACACACGGCTTGAAAAGCGACGATGCCGGGATCAAAAAAAACATCCTCACTCACGGAGGAGTGGGAAAGTGAAGAAATGATGGGATAAGTAAAGAATGGTTGAAACACACGGATGGTAATAGCATAAACATCATAAGTCTCGTCCACCCCTCCATCAATAACTTCATTCAAACTGGATCCAAAATCAACATCGGGTGGTTTCGCAGGTGGACGAGAATCAAAAGGGTTTGAATTAAAATTAGAATTCAAAGTATCATCATCAATAAGCACATTATTCTCGTCATTCTCAATACCCGGAGGTATCGAGTCATCCGTAGCAAGAAATCGATCACGAGACGGATTATCGGTAATAGGTAAAGAATTGATTTCAAAACGAAAGCACTCATAATCCGGAAGAGAGAAATCAACATGGGTAATGGGATTGCCACTACTTGTCTCTTCAAATCGAAAAATCTCAAGCTCGGGTAGAAAATCACTATCCAAAACGGGGATAGGAGAAGAAGTCGGAGGATTATTCAATGCCTCGATCTTAGATAGGAGAAGATAAACGTTAGATAATTTCTCACGAAGAGCTTCATCTTGAATTTCATTGTCGTCATCTTCATCAACATATTCGATGTCTCCACAAGATAAGGAATCATCAGAATCAAAATCGGAAAGCATCTCATCATCGTTCTTCTCAAAGCAAATATCATCAACCAGCTTATCATTCGTATCAACAATATTATCAAGACGATCACTTTCAACAATCTCACAATCACCGTTAGAAGTTTCCCCGGACTCACTTTGGATTGGGACAAGGTTCTCAACACTAGACTTATTGAATTCGTCCGATTCCGTTGTCGGAATAGTGTTAATAGGCTCGTCCCCCATTGTTAGAAAGTCCTTGGGCTCTACGGGAGGAAAAAGAGGTATATCACAATCTTCGGTCGTATCAAAAGTATATTTCTCAAAATAGGGTAAAGAATCCTTGAGCTCGGGCTCCAAAGGATCTGACGGCTCAAGAATATCGGAAACAAATGTCGAAGAACATTTTGGAGAAGCCGGAGGTGGGACAAGTGGTGTGCTCTTAGAGCTAGCGGTTTCCACCACTTCCGTTGTAGTCTCTGGTTCGTGTTCTTGGTGAACGTGAAGTTTAGGTAAGTCATTCTTTTCAGAAATTGATTTAAGCTCAACACTTTTTCTTGACGATCTTGTAACCTTAAATCGAGAAAAATTAGGTTCAATTCTTGACGGTTTTGGTGGAACAAATGATTCTTGGATAACTGAAGGTTGGACGTATTTAGCACTTCCATTATCAAGGGACAGTACCGGGTCCTTTGTCACCTCGGTTTCTCGTTCCATTTCCATCACCGGAGAAGAGGCAGAAGTCGATGGTTCATTATAAATAACACGAGCACTCGCAAGCTCTAAAGCGGCTAGAATTTTAGAGAAGTCGCCGTCGAGAGATGCCAAAGAAAAATTTTCAACATGTAAAGGTTCACAAGATGGAGTGGGATTGCCACTCGAAGCGTTGATTTCGTTTTCTTCTTTCAAAGTCTCGTCTTCTCTGCTCTCTTCAGAATTTTCCTTTTCTTTGTTTCTTTGAAGAATTAACTCTTAATACTCCTTCATTAGACTGAGTAGTGATTCTCTGTCTTCTTTCCATTTTGGATACGGCTCAGAATGAATATTTTCAACAGGTTGCTCAAAATTCTGAGTATTTTGGAATGAGAAGTTATTGACATATGGTTCTTGCTCATATACGTTTTGAGGAGGAAAGTAAGAATCATTTTGAGGATAATTGGCAAGGTTCGAATTACAGTTTTGAGAGTATGAATCTCCAAACAAAAACGCACACATCGAACAAAATCCATTTATGAGATTGCTACCACACCTCATGCAAGTACACCGTTGACAACAATTTGAAGTCGGATCCAAAAAATCTCCACATCCATCACAGAAAGGTTGATCGAACGAAGATAAGTAAGGCTGAGGTGGGTAGTGAGAAAAGTTGTTGAATGTATTCGGGTTTTGATCATACGTGTAAGGATTACAATTCGAACAACATCCATTCTGAAGATCATTACCACACCTTTCGCATATGCCCCAACGAGCATATAATGATTCCATGAGAATTAAACAAAAGAGGATAGGAAGATTATTTTTGGATTTCTATGTTGTAAAATGTAAAACAAAAGTGAAAACTAATTTTGAAAAGGAAAATCTTTTTGGAATTTTGATTTAGGAAAAAGTGAAATCAAAAGAAAAACAAATTTGAAGAGAAAATATTTTTGAGTTTTTAGATTTTGAAATTATTTACAAAAGCATTAACTTCTCGAAAGAAGGGTCTGCAAAACACATTACTCAAACGATCGAACGACTCAATCTTATCAACCGCTCCCCGGCAGCGGCGCCATAAATTTGATCCGTCTAGTATTCAAGCGGTGAAGCTTATAAACCACGAGTCGTTGTCCCAACGAGGGTTGAATTGATCTTGTCAAGTTAGTCGTGAGTTAGGTGATATGAATAGGTTTGAAAGATGAGATTTGGATTTTGTTTACTCTACGATAATTTGTTTAAAACTTAAACGTAAGAAAGAAAGCCTTTAAAAGAAAAAGGTTTAACTAGAGAAGAAAACATAAACCTAAATTAACTCAAAAGAAATGAAAGAAAGAAAACAAGAAAATATTTATTTTTTTTTTGTTATATTTTCAAAGATCTAGATAAAAGATTTAGATAAAAGATTTATATAAAAGATCTCGATAAAAGTTCTAGATAAAAAAGATCTCGATAAAAAAGATTTAGATAAAAGTTCTAGATAAAAAAGATTTAGATAAAAGTTCTAGATAAAAGTTCTAGATAAAAAA
>LBNU01022576.1:32903-53921 GCA_014162995.1 Artemisia annua
CATTAAATAAGATTTCTTCCACACCTCAACGCAAGTACACCGTTGAACAATTTAGGAACCTCGGAATCCAAACGATTTCATCCCATCCTTCACAGAACAGAAAGATAAGTCGAGCGGAGGTGGGTAGTTGTAAAAATCTGAAGGATAGTCGAATGAATTCGGGTTGATCATACAAGAAATGAATTACTTGAACCAAAAAACAACTTCGTTTTGATATCGTTACACTACACACGTATACACACGTTACAAATCGACACTGTGAACCATAGAGTTGTGCTTTTAATCTTCCTAAACATAAACCAACGAAGCAACATCTTTGCTTTGGGAGGGAAATTGAGTGGTACACATTCATTCCAATATGGGAAATACATCGCCCAAGTTGTCATTGTACTATCGATTAATTTTCGTTGTATGTAACGCTGAATAGGTACGCATGTTTTGAGGGGTTTCGGAGCTAGGCCGCATTAAGAAGAAGACTTACTGTTTTGGCTCTTCAGTATGAGACTAATGGTGCGTATATCTTCGGATTTTGAGATCGGGCCTATTGGTATCGCTAGATTTACCAAAAACTCTGTTCAGTTAAGAACACAAGATAGGGTGTCATTGGATTGTAACTCGAAAGTGTAGGATATCGGGAGTTGAGATTTGACAAATGTATATATAACTCTTCAATTTATTATAAATTAGAAAAATTATCATATTTATATATATATATATTAGAAAAAGTAAAAAATCCAGAGAGAATCAGAAATGAAAGGGGAATAAATTTTTGAAGATGATTATATATGGATTATTGTGATTTTTATTTTTTGTGTTAAGTGACATATATTTTATATAATTGTGGTATCCAAATAGCCGCTTACGTGAGGTACATGCTTACCGATCCTAAGATCGGACGCTAATGAGCTTTCGAATAGGTACTCGAAACTTAGAATGCTATCTGTCAAAACATCGATCTCTATAACTCAAGATCACGTTTTTAGTATCCAATATCCTTTGATGTGGACCAATTTCTTGCAAACCTTCTTTAAGAGAAGATCTGAGTAACTAGGCCTTAGCTCGTATACGAAATGATTTTGGTAATCTTTATCGGGACTTAAAAAAAAAATATGAAACAATGATGCTTATGAAGAAATTATTCATTTCTCTTTCACAAAAATAAAATAATGAGATACAAAAATCTTGGACCTTTACAATTTATAAAAGTAACACTAAAACTTACATTACAAATGTTACTAATAAACTAAATACTAAACGTAGAAGTCTTGTAACTTGGAGGATTAGAGTTGACGTGTATTTCAAAGGTCTTCAAAGATGTAAAAGTGAACACTTGCTCGAACTTGGAAAGCTTTTGCTTATAATTCTCTTTCAACTTCGATTGAGCGTTTCTTTCGTCTTCTTGAGCTTTTAAGAAATAACTTTGTCGTCTTGGACTTTTCTTAAGTAGATAACATCGTTGACTCGGCTTTTTGACACTTTTCCACATCTCGTGCTCGTTTTAGGGCTTTTTGGTTGATTTTTGTTCCATTTATGCAATATCCTTCCCTGCACGATCACAAACACAAAAACACGATATCTTTGGCGTTTAACGTTAGTTTTTGGTCTTATAGAGCCTGAAAATGGTGAATAAAAGGTATGTGAATAAGCACATACCACAACTACAAAAATATTTTCCCAAGGTACACATTTTGTGGAGTAAAAAAAAAATCTGGTCAAACAATATCAAAACTTTTGCATATTAAAGAACGACTAACTATCAATTTTTGTGAAGTTATTTTATCTACACCATACTTAAAAACCTACTTTACTAAATTATATATCTTTTAAGTAAGACCTTATCAAACTCTGGTAAGTAAAGTAATGACTAAACGTTAATTTTTGAGGAATTATATTATCCAACCCATGATGAGAGACACCTTTTACAAAAATTTCACCTTTTTAAAGACTGTGCTATCTCATGCAACTATTAATTCTCAACAAAGAAATGTGTAATACTTGAAAAGTTATTTTGGTCAAATTGTAAACAATTACCCAAATAAAGTTGTCAAACAAAATTTATCCATTCCTTTGAGAAGGGAAAATACACAATTTCGGATTGAACCTTGAGGACCAATCATTAGGTAATTTTTTTCACCACTTTACATCTATCAAGTTAGAAATTTTACGACACTAAGATATAGACCATATAGGGATTAAGGCCATGGAATTCAGAGGAGTCGCACTAACAAAGCGGCGAAACATCGTGAGGTCGAGAATAGAACCATTATCCTAATAAACTTACTCCATGAACCGTTGTACCTTACCAAAAACATCAAAAGGGGATAACCACTAGCAGAAAACCTAATTACTCTCCCGCAAACAAAGAGAAAACCTTAAACGACCTAGTGGGACCCAAATCGGTTACCAGTACCATCACCCTTTCATGAACACCATACTATCGGATAAAATAAACTAAATCGCGGGACGCGATTCCTTGTAAGGAGGGTAGACTGTAACAAACCGGAATTTTCCAAACTGATTTTTAATAATAAATCACATTTATTATTTCATAAGATCCACTTTTGAACTTTTACGAACTATTTAAAACTCAAAAACGAGAGGTTATCTCGTTCCTTCTGAAAACGACACCGCACGCGGACCGACACAATCCTAGTAACGGCATGAACTCAATACTGATTATCCGAAACTTATAAATTTTGTTTTTACATTACTAATATAAAAACGCCCTCGTTAACAATATTTTTAGCGCACCCGCTAACATCGAAAACTCAATTTACATCGGAGCTCAACGGGACACAGAGTACACTTAATACCTGCAAAGTTAATAAAACTGAAATAATACTTCTCCTTTTACACCAAGCCTCACCCTCTTTTTTCACTACATCGTTTAAAAAAAATGAAATACAAAAAAACGATAAAACGTTATCTTTAACCCTTATCCCCACATCCTCAGTATTAACGTCTTCTTCTTCCTCCCTCCTTCTGCTACGCTCCACCCCTCCCCCACCTCTCCTGAATCACGATATAGACCTATCCACAAGGCAACAAATCGGTACCACCTGACCCTCCTTGTCTTCACTTTAAAGTCAGCACATAAGATGAAACCATGTGGGGGACGATTGCCTAAATCGGCTTCACATCGACTGGTAACCAAGGAGGAGGAATCAACCATACCTTATGTATCTTCTTTTATAACCAAATCAAATTCTCAAGGTTCCAAACACTCAAAAAAATTTATCAAATCAAAACAGAGAAAAAAAAATTATAATCGGTTCTGGAGGGAACGAGTTCAGAAATTTAAGGGTGTGTGGAATTGCTTGTTGAATCGGGTTTGGAGCCTTTGTTTTCTTGTTTCCTCGAATCGTTGTTCACGACACCCTTGTTGTAAGAACCCTAGTTTTCTTTCTTTTCTTTCCTTTCCAATCGAATCTGTGAACATGTTTGTGTAAGTGGTTTCGTTAAATTGATATGTTTTGTTTTGTTGTGGTTGATCTTGTGTAGCACTTAAATGACGTAAAAACCAAAGCTAAAACTGAAACTAAAGGCTCGGATTGGAAGTGTTATGTTGCTTGGCTTATTTTTGGTTTCACTTGATTTCGATAATGTTTGCGTTAACTTCAATCGCGTTTTAATCAATCTGTTTAAAAGATGATAAAACCTTGTTGTGTTTTGTCTTTTTCGCGGGTCGAAACCCACTGTTGTCGAACCACAGTGGTGAGCTTTTGGTTTTGATACTTGCACTTTTGGCCACCATTATAAGACAATGAAATGGTTTTTTGGAAGAAAATAATGGAAATGGGTTGTGTTGCTTTAGTCGACTCATTGTTGCCATAACAGTAGGTATAAAACTTTTGGTTGTACTTGGTCATTTCTTGTCCTACCTATTTTATAAACTCAATGAAAACTAGTAGATGACATAATTTGGTTGTTTTGGATTTGGAATGCATTTTTTTTGTTTTGTACTCACTGATGTCAACAAGAAGTCCCAAACAACAAATAACTTTGGGAATTTGGGAAATTTTACTTTGGGCTTGTAATTGTGTCACAGTAGGGTGCGTTTGATAAGAGTGGAGGGGTGAAAATAGTTTGTTGTTTTACTTTCAAAATTTCACTTAATAAAATCATTAGGATAACATGGGTTGATAAATTCATTTTGAGTATTTTGAATCGAGTTTGGACTGGGTTGTCGAACACAGCTAGAGACCAAGCCCAACAATGAAGTAAATTGATTTTACTCATTTACGGCAATTTGCATTTCCATTTTAAATAAATTAAATGAGTAAGTTGTATTACATTTGTGTTTAGTAATAACACTTATTGGGTCAAAAACGCATTTGGGTCTGTATTATGTTTTCTTGCCGCGGGTGTGCTGGACCGAAGCCCACACCGAGCCCAATTAACGTGCGAACTACTTATTTTACTCCGGCTTATTTCGACTCATCGATCTCGACATTATATCACGACGTACTCTAATCTACTAAACTCATTTTATGAACGGGTTCTAAATTATAACTAATAACCAAAACTTAATCTTTTCACGCCATTTAAAACTATAACATTAAGTTATGTACCGGCTAATAATAAAACTACAAATTCTAACTTACAGGTGTATTTTGCATACAAACTCTTTTAATAGAACTACTATTTCTACATACTCTTATTTAACTAAATACATAAACACATATGTATAGACTTTTAAGCGACATCCTCATAATCCAACTTCTTCTATCATTTACTTGTGATTACTTTCCATGCATCGTCTTTCGCTTATTACCAAACCAAAGATTTATTCGTCTTTGATACTTTTATTATTGTATACTTATATACTCATACACTTCCAAGAGCCAATGCTTACACTTTGAAAACTATTTTATACTTAAATGCTGCCACACAAGCAACAACGATGCAAACACTTTAAAACTTCTTAAACTATGTAAACTTCATCGAGTCTTTAACCTGAAACTGTGAACTAAACTTGCCGTACTAATCTAGGTCGCGTGTCGGTGCCGCACACTATCACTACTTGACTCTTTACTATCAGACTACTATTTGCTGAGGTGAGTTCATACCCCCTACTTTTACTTGATTTATAATTGTTTTGGGGGAGAATACATGCTCGTTTTTAACTGAACTCAATGCTTGTTTTATTTAAACGCGCAATTGCCTACTCAAACACTACTGTTTTGCTGAATACTTGATTGATTATGCAAATGCATTTATGTACATATTGGTTGCATACTGGATTATTTTTCTCACAGATACAAGTGTTTAAATCAAATATGTGAGTTTATAGCCCCGCTCTATTTATACTTGTTTTACAAATTGGGGTGAGAAACATGCAAAACTGTTTTATAGATCACAAACTGTTATTTATACTATTACGTGGATTAGCCTAAGCCCTGTTATGTCCCATTATGCCCAACTCATGAACCGTCAATTCCTGCTGGGAAGCGCGAATGTTATAAATAGATCTATTGGGGGTAACGCCCCCGTTCGGTTTGACCGGATAGGCAAATACGAACGTATACCATGTCGAAACACAAGTGTCTGGGATAAGCACTTGCCGGGCCCCTACTTTTTTACATGCTCTTTGAGCATGCACACTGTTATAGCTTCGGTTACATGAACTTAGTGCTAGCGTAATAGACTATTTTCTATGTGACATTACATTTGTTGTAATGTTCACACACTCTATTCATGGTCCACAATTCTGATTTTACTGTAAGGTAAAACACTATTTTTATGACATTGTGAGCCACACAACGGTCACAAAACTCTCTATTAAACTCACAATACTACACTGTTTTATTATAAACCTATGAACTCACCAACCTCGTGTTGACACTTTTTAGCATGTATTCTCAGGTTTAAGGCGATAGCTAACTGTCGAAGGCTTTGGCACGGCATGGCATGGTCATAGACAACTCTGACATATATTTGGGACCGCTTAAACTCTTTTATGGCCCTATATTTCCACACCATCTCTGAACAATGTAAATTGAATATTTTTGATAATGAAAGTTATTCTAAATGGTTGAGATAAAAACCGTTCTTTGTACTTGTGTTATGATACCAATTGAGTAGCACCCAAACATGTATGCTTCCGCTGGACCCGATTTTGGGGGTGTGACACAATTAAGCTTAAACCAACCTCCGAATAAGCAACACCTCCGAATAAGCAACTATAGGCACATTATGTAATTTAACCCAAACAGGAATCATAGTTACCTCATTCTTGGTTAGGGGTACATTAAAAGACCATTTCATAAGAATAAGAGGTTAATCGGATTAACCACGGGCCTTGTTGGACCACCTGCTCCAATCCGTCCTTAGAAGAGAACTTAAATAAGAAAACACCCGCTTCATTCTTCATAATATTTTGCACACCAAATTTCTTCCACGTATTAGTAACATAGTTCTGCACAATTGGAAAAGCTATAGCTTTTTATAAGAAGTACCCAACAAGAGTGTTCTCATACCGACCTAAAACGGGTTCCATCGCCTCCTTAGGGAGTTTAGTATCATGGTTAGGAACCCGATCTTAATTAACCATCTGCCTAAAATTCACCTTACGAGAAGTACTATTGGCACCAAGCAGAGAAGCAAATGATTGCTCCTTTCCACTAACATTACCTTTGCCCTCACTAGTACCATAAGTCGTTGGGGCTGAATAAGATGTTTTAGGACCAGAAGACACATTCTTGTCCACTAACGTAGACAAGTTAATATCACCATCATCCACAATCCAATCAGAAATGATAGGACCAGCCGACTCACATGGAGGCTGATTACTAGGACCATCACCATTAACACTACCATCACCATTAACAACCTTAGGAGTAGATTTACCCAATCCCGTAGCAGAATCAATATTCGTATCAACTTTGGAAGCATTACAAACCTCACTTGACTCAACATTAACATTGCCACCCAACTTATCCATAGAATCCTTAAAATTATTTAAGATCGATGCAATGTTCTCCTCACCATGGTTCGATACGTTACCAGCATTACCCACAAGACCTTCATTGGTCTCCTGATTACAATGATTACTCGAACACTCTTCAAAAATCCTTTTTCCATCTCTCGAACCCCACAAACGATAAAGATACCAGTAGTAAACAAAACAAAAGCATACAACAGCAACAATCGAACAGTAAAAGAGAATAAAAACCCTAACGCAAGTTAGGGTTCTAGAAGCGTTAAAATCTGAATCGTCACATAATAGTAATCGCCAAGGCAAATTGCATGTAATATTGATCAAAAGATTAATTACCGTCCCATGATCGCAAAGATAATAAATTAGTAGCACTGGCCCACGATCCAATCAATACTAATATTGAACACCAATTAAAGCGAATAAAGAAATCAAAAGTGCTTATTGATGAGATGAAAAGTGTTACGCTTTTAGGGGGTCATTTAAGCCCTAATTCGTATAAATGTGATCAAATATTGCCCTAAATCGTTCCTTTTGTCATTTTAGGTACTTTTGAGAGGAATTCTGGAAAACATGCATATTCGGACGTTTTTGGAGCATAAAAGTGAAGAAAACAACAAAGTCTCAAAAGATGAAGATTTACAACCTGACGGCGTCAGAAGTCACAAGGTGACGCCGTCAGAAAGCCTTGACAAAAGAGTGGAATCCAATTTGTTAGTGCAAATATTACGATATCTAATCTATACAGTCTTGTTTGTTTTGATTGATGACAAACGCATAACTTGATACATAACGTAAAATGTACAAGTTACTTGTAATCATACTTTGTCTCAACAAACATTCAACACCTCTCAACGTCTCGAGTCATCGTATGCTACAACACAGGTTCGTACATGTTTGTTATGTAGCATTATGATCAAACCCCTTGACCAACCACTTAGAACGACTAAAATACTTTTTGGGTCTTTAAGTATTTTAGGTGTCAAAGTGCACTTTAGGTGTCAAATAAAATAAGTGCCACATTAGGAGTCTAAATAATATTAGCAAGTTTACAATATATAAAAATGTGTCTTATAACAACATAAGTACATAAAACATTTTTAGTAACTTACTAAATATTATTTAGCTAACTAATATATTTTTCATATACAAGTAACTTACCTTTTTAAGTTAGTATATACTGTGGTTTTGAGTCAGAGTGTACTTTGGTTGCAAGACTGCTGCTAGCTAGTCATGTCTATGCGTAAGGGGTGTAAATCTCTACTGCCAGACAGAGAGCTACTGCTGAGACTCTACTGCTGGAAGTATACTGCTCGAGACTCTGCTGTGTGGTGACTAAGATCTATGTGAACGAATGATTTTAGTTTATGCAGTATAGATATGTATGTAATAATTCTATTAATGTTAGAAATTATAAGTCTTGGGTAGGAAGTCGTTTGTAAGCCTGTAGGGTTCTCTTGTGTGTGAAAGAGGTCTAGGGCTTCCGACTGATACGTATTATTCTAGCATTGTATTCACGCTTCAGGTTGCAAACCACTAGCAATAGTTTCAGGAGTTGTCGTGTATATCAATATATTGAAGTGTTTAATTGGTATATCATTGTTGTTTCCTCTTAACGATTAATCAATAAATTGCCACATAATTTGGGTGTACAAGTCAGCTGTCTAAGTACGATTATTGTCTTGGTTTATCTCAAGATAAATAATACTAGATCCAATTGCTCAACTGGGACTCAACATATACATTTGTCTAATTGTATTTTTCATAAAATGAAAAATGTCTTTGTCATAGATCATTTAAGATGTGTCATAGATTGTAGTTAACTTGGAAACATCTTTGGAAAATAACTTGGTCAAAGAACTTGTAAGATGTGTCATACATCTTGTAAGAGATGTCATAGAATCTTGATTTGACATATTGTGTGTTGACTTAAAAGATCTTGATTTGACATATTTTGTGTTGACTTGGAAGATCTTGATTTGACTAAAGATAAATATAGTAAGATGTTTTGGAACATGGATGGTTTTGAGAAACCCCTTTGTAAGTTTTCCTATAAATAGGAGTTCATTATTTACTTGCAAACTTGATGAAAATCCACACACACATAGATAAGTAGAAAACCATGTAGATCACCCTTTACATAATGATCATAATGTTGCTAACATTCATCATTGTTGTAAGCATATGATACTTCGTGATCAACCAAGAAGGTTACAAGATCTTAAAGTCATCATTCATTAAAGCATTCCAACATATGAAGATTCAAGGGTACATGACATCCTCAATGGTTGAAGACTTCTTATTCAAGAAGTTCATGTAGATTAGGCATGCATATCCATTAGACTTTTATGTCATGGATCATCTTTGTATCATCTCAATATAGATTAGATGGTTTATGTGTTTGTGCCATAAAACACAAGGTTTTTATGTTGGGCCACAAAACACAGCGGGAGTGGTTGTACCCTTGGTAAAGAACTCGACATCTAGCTTAGTGTCGGTAATTTGTATAAGCGACGACGGGAGTGGTTGTACCCTTGTAAAAGAACTCGACATCTAGCTTAGTGTCGGTAAACTTGTAAGCGACGTGTAAGGTTTTCTCCGCCGAGAAGGGAGGTTGTTGATCTAGTGAAGTAACTCTCGAGTTGGATACTCGGGGCGTGGACGTAGGGCAAGGAAAAGAGTCCTTGTAGCCGAACCACGATAAATACTCGTGTTGTGAACGGTTTGCACTTTCCTTTTACTTATTGCGTTACTTTGATGTTTGCATGATGTGATTGCTTGTGTTGTGACTTGTTGATTGTACTTGTGTGATAACATGTTTCAAGTTATGTTGGTCATAAACTACAAGCAACATCTTTCATATTACAACAAGCTAAAATGGACATTTGATACAACAAGTAATAAAGTTTTTAAACGGTAACGTATTCACCCCCCCCCCCTCTACGTTTTCACAATTGGTATCAGAGCCTCGTAGCTCTTATTTTCAAAACAAATGGTTTTTAAAATAGAGTACGGTCCATGTATCAAATTTCCATTGAAGCGGAATATAATATGAAAAATGTTTCGCTAAAGTATACTTAGAAACTTTGTTGTTAAATGTTACTTTGTATACAAGCTTGAAGGTGTCCTTGAAAAATAAAAGAAAACATTTCTTAAAATTTGTAAGAGTCAAATTATGTGGTTAGAGCTAATGAACGTAAAATACGGTTTCAAAAAGGAGTGTTTGGGTTAACTAAAAATTTAGTTGAATAATCACCTCCGTAAATGATTAGATGAGTCACATAAGAAGAAATGATGTTAAAATAGTTGTATTAAATGTTTACTTACTAATCTAGTAAGTCCTACACATTTTTGCTATGCGAAATACATTTTTTTAGCATTATGTAAAATTTTGTTACAGCAGACCCGCGGAACTCGCGGAACCCTCAGAAGGGTTCCTTGCCGTTTGGACGAACGTTCCTTGGCTGCACTGTCAAAATGTTTTGTAAACTTCAAGAATTCATAACTAATTAACCGTAAGTCCGTAGGAGTCGCGCCACCTATCAATTTGAAGGGAATTGTATCTACTTTCTTTTAAAAATGATGTTATGGCCTAAATCTAATCTGAAGTCAAAATATTAAACCAAATACCTCAAAGTGCTCAAAATAGCAAGTTTTGTTTTGACGTAGAAACTCAAACTTTTGAGTTAGGCAACATAAATTAGTATCCTTTGAACATTGACTTTATTTTCTTTGAAACTAAAGAATTTTGTGATATTCATATATACAAAGGAAACTAATCAAGCTTGGCATACATCTTCATATTTAAACGCAAAGTGACGAAAAGTATATTTCTTTCTATGTTATGCTAAATGACTACTTGTTTTAGTTGTATGAATATATGGTATTTGCTTATTGAAAGTTGTGATTGCATTTGTTTATTTGTGATTCATGAGTGTCTATCTTGTCATGATATTCATTTGCTTGTTTGTCGAATTCATGTTTATACACAATAGGATATTTGCTAGATTGTGTATACTAAGTTGAATATTTGTGTTTGTATTGCTTATTGATTTAGATATTCTTCCTTTCATATGTTATGTGATTATTTGGCATAATTCACTTAGGAAGCAGAATTAAGTAATACTAATTAAATATCTTGGAATACGGTCAAGCGTCTAAATGAGTCACTACATTTTTAAACATGTAGTATTTTTGTAAGATGATGTTTGGTATATATGTTTCTACAATGATGTTTAATGAATGTTTCGTGATATAAGATAGAAGCACCTCTTTGATTGATCATGTAAACTAATCATACCATGTTTGGACGATAACACTTTGGTATTATCAATTTTCAATGCTTAGCTTAAATTTCCATTTATGGTAAGCTCATGATCTTCGGCTTGATCTATATGCTAACATGTGTTAGAATATGTGTTTTTGGTCTTAATCCATCATATCTAATAAGGTGCATATGTTCCAAGTATTATTAGGATACTTGAACGGGTTTCGGGAGTAGATAAATGTCCATTGTTAAGGATTGTTTGGCATAACTTGAAATTTGAACAAATTGATAGTTAAACGATATGTTTCATGGATATATGTACTTCTAGCATCATTTGTTATCTTTATATATTGTCTTGTACTAACGGATATGCAGGTAGACAACATTTGGGATGTTGTCAAATTTTCAAGTCTATGGATATTCACTAAGTATAGTGAAATTCGTTAGCCCCCGGTCAAAGTCTAACGGTTAGAGTTTTTCTATATCCAACTTTTGCATTTCCTAATCAGTACTATATTTAAGTTTTGTTTTTAGGAGTTTTCGAAAAATTTGAAATTTGTCTCGAGGCTCAAAATAGTGGACTGCCTCATTTCTGGTGTTTGGCGGATCAGGCGGAATCCTTTGGAAGTATTCTGAGGGTTCCGCCAGTCATGCAGATTTCTTTTTAAATTTTCATTTAAATCCCTCACTTAAGATCACTCACTTTCATCACTAGGATTCCTCTCACTAATGTTTGCTCATTTAAGACCTAAACTTCACAAGAACGATTCAAGATACCTTTCTCCATAGAGGAAGAAATCCGGAAACTTGTTCCTTGTAATCCTCGAGCCATTGAGTATTTGTGATCACTACACACACTCACAACACTCTTTCATCCTTAACTCATCCTTCAAGACGATAAGGATTTACATCGAGTCATAACTTAATCTTAAGTTATAGATGTATTATCGAGTCTTTCTATCCAATCTCAACCAAGTAGGATTGACAACTTAAGTATTTCGTTCGAAATATTCAAGTAAACTTGACTTACTACCGTAGTCATTAAATGTCATATCCGAAAATCAACACCCAAGTATTTTAACAATGTTTGTTAAAACACTCATCACGACTAGAACACTCGTCATAGTACTCTCCCAATCAATAGGAACAAAAACAAATGTCAATAGGTTTTCATCCCTAAACATTTAGCACTTAAGTTCACTTGTTCTCTCACCATCATCTCATCACATTCACCGTGTGATATATCTCAGCCCATAAGCTTCACAAACATGAGAAAAAGTTCAAGCACCTCACCCGCTAGTTGTACCAACCAATGGATCACAACTAATTAGGATTCATCCTTCATTAGACACACTAGAAGAGCAACCACCTAGATAAACCAATCCACCATCCTTATCTTTATTTAGGAAAACATGATGTTTTGAGAGACATTATGCCTAAGAAATCATGCGTCAAGTTTTCATCATGATTAAAAGGATATTGTATATCCTATGCGTCATTCTCTCATTGAACATGAACGGTTGTGTTACATGAGATTTCATTATACCTCATTGGGTTAATGATCTTAAATCATCATCTACAAGTTCTAGGATCTAGAGCCTCCTCATCATATCGTCATTCTTGTTTTCATAAGCATGGTGACTTTATTCCACGTGATAACCCTACTTATTGAAAGACACCATATGTGTCTATTTCCTTTCAAGCGTTTATCATAACGAAAATTAACTTTCATGGAACTCCTCCAAACAACTCCAACACCACCATCCTTACCTTCATTTGAATCCATTGAGTGCATTGCTCAAAAAGCCCTTTGTCTAAACACTCGTTTAACAAACTCAACCACACTTTACCACCTATAGGATTAGAACCTTCACCTTCACCATCAAATTCAAACCAACTAACCCAAGGAACCCTCACAAAGGATCCTTCAAACCTTTGCAACACCTCAAACCAAAACATCTCCCATGAACTCATAGCATTGAGTGCTCATGATGATCTTTCACTCAACCCAACTCCATTGGATTGACCTCCAATGATTTGACAAGCTCTTGGTAATCTTCAAAATCATTACAAACCTCCATCTTTGTATGGTTGAACATCAAATCCAAACACTCATCTCATGACATGTTTGTCCTATAAATGTGATCATCTTTGAACAAACCCAAGACTCACACCAAAACCATTTCTTCACCCAATCTCAAAACTCAAACTAGCCAAAAGAATTGAGATGACTAAGTCCAACACCTCATCCGAAACATCAAGAAAACACACTAGAATTAGTGTAAAACCTTGTTGCTTAAACAAAACCACCAAATCAACCTCATCATCTTCAAGTGAGTCATCATTTGATATTTCCGCACCCATCCAAGAGTAATTCAACCTCACAACACCAACACCTTGCAACACCAACATAACCACTTTTCAAGATTTACTCAATCTTGCAACTCCACCATTTTCTCCCAAACATGGGAATGCAAACCTACACACTTCACAACCAAGTGATGCAACATCACCTTTTCAACAAACTCAACCTTCATCACCTCAATCACCGATGGAACTTTTTCAAACATACACACGTTACAACCAAGTGATTCAACATCACCTTTTCAACAAACCCAACCTCCATCACCTCAATCACCAATGGAGCTTTTCCAAACACCACCAACATCACCACTACCTTATTTGGAAACCTTAGAAAACCTTTTACCAAAACCATCAAAACCTCCATCATTATCACACACTAACACATCTCTTGGTCTTTGATGATCAAATCACCCTCATAACCTTTCATCACTAAAACCTTAAACCACCAATGTGAAATGAAAAACCAAGTTATCCTTTGTTTTACCAATATCGAGTCGTCCACCACTTCCATGCACTCAAAGAAACCAAGAGTCAATATCATACACCTAGTCATCTTCAGAAGAAGATTCCACAATGTAACCAAACAAGTGTGTCATCCCTACTACAACCTAACCCATTAAGGTCAAACCATATTTCATGATACATAGCCTTATATTCACCCTTGTGTTGCTCTTTGAAACAAAGGGCAATTGTCATATCCGTACACTCATTGTCATACTTGTGTATGTAGTCGAAAGTCAAGTGAATTTCATTATGAAATGCGTCTTTTCCACTTTCAAGCAAGTGAAGAACACAAAGAAGATATCCAAGCTTCAAGTGTTGTCAAGTCATCATTACCTCATTTCACACATCCACCTTTGGTCGTCAACCAACAAAACACCTCAAAATTCCATGATGCCCAATCATCCATTAATGATTACCCACTTTCACAAGGAGTCTCCAAAACCTCAATCCTCAAGATCACTCATTATCACCAACATCATCACCTCCATACCAATATTATAATCCTTTCCACCTCCCTTGAGAAAACCACATGCCTCTTCATGCGATCATCTCGCATTGATAGAGAAGAGCTACATGACTTCAAGGATAAAGTTCTTTGTATGCTAATCAACATCCCTAAACACTTCATCATTATTCTTTATACAATACATTACACAATATGTTGGATGTCCACCTATTGAGGAGGAGAGAAATTCATTCACATATTTGTACTATGTCAAATTGTATTTAAAGAACATCTACTCATGTTTCTTACATCCTAAAACACCAACACATAGGTACACTTCATTTAGTTAAAGTCGGTTCACAAAACCACAAGTGCTTCAAGCCTTTGACTTTTTCTCTTTTTTTAAGAGTTCAAGACTCTTTCAACCCCAATACCTCATCAAGTGAAAAACACATCATAGGTTCAACAAAGTTTTTCATCTCCACAACCAACAACCAATGGAGTCTAGAACACAATCATAGGATCTCATCCTTTTCCTTTGTCGACACATATCATGCACGTCATTGTAAGTGCAAACGATATTTTAATAAAACTCTCATTCTCAACACGTTGGTTTAATCAACACTCTCGCATCTTATGATGTCATTTTCATCGTCATATAGGTGTTTAGTATTTTTAGTACTCTTTTCATGTGAACTCTTGTTCATAGGTGCTTATTGTTATCACCTCTTTTCAATTCCATTCAAGCATGCATTATGGCAAGATACATCATCTTTGGTAGATGATAAAGTCATATTCGTTGCTTATCCCTCAAGTTGTGAAGTTTAGGATTGCATGAGTCGATATGTTCTATCCTTATTTTTCGATATAGCATTTGCTATACACATGAGTCTCCAATGGATAGCGTGTTTTTAAGTCTAATTTTTACAGTTCCTAATCAGATATGAGTTATATTTGTGTTTTTAAGAGTTTTCGAAAATTTTGAAAATCGTCTCGGCACTTTAAAAAGGGGACTGTGTTGTTTTCCAGGTCTGGCGGAATCTTCACGAGTGTTCCGCCAGTGCAATTTTCTGGAAATCCAAAAATGGCCCAGCGGATCAGACGGAACCCTCATAAGGGTTCCGCCCGTGTTATCGCAGGGTTCCGCCAGATCACCTGCAGAATTTTCATTTTCTATTTTTCAAATTTTCGACTACCACACTTCTTCAAAACAATCTTTTAGGTGAGAAACTCATTCCGTGTTAGTTTATAACATCCTTAGAAGCATCTCATCATCATGTCTTCTCTCTAGGCATTGTTTTGTAGGTTTCTATCATATTATATTCACGTTTTTATTGTAATTCTTATTAGAAGAATACAATTTTTTCTCTTATGATTGTATTTCTTCCTACAAGAATGCACCTCATAAGATCTTTGATATCATGGGTCTCTACCTTGAGTCGCCTATATCATTTATATATATACATCTTATTTTTCTTTGAGATGAAATATATTGCATTAACTCTTTCATTGTAGGTTCACCATTATATACGATCAATCGTATATAGCATACTCATCTAAGGATGAAGTTTTGCATCGATTATTTTTCTTCTTTTATTTTAGGTGCTTCTTGAGACCTTCGAACAAGGAGGAATCTCCATCATGATGCATCTTCTATACTAACTTTTGTTTTGAAGGTTCATATTGACGCCCTAAAACAAGTGGGAGCTTCCGTCAAGCATAGGAAAATTATTGTCTTACGCTAACCTTCATTTTGTAGGATTCTTCATCCTTGCATCATATACGTTGGTACCCTAGCAACGGGGAGTATTGATCAAGGGGGAGTCAATCATACACTAACCTTTGTTTTTTTTGTAGCTTTCTTGTCCTTGCATGATATACGTTGGTACCCTAGCAACGGGGAGTATTGATCAAGGGGGAGTTACAATCATGCACTAACCTTTGTTTTTGTAGCTTTCTTATCCTTTCATCATATACGTTGGTACCCTAGCAACGGGGAGTATTGATCAAGGGGGAGTTACAATCGTGCACTAACCTTTGTTTTTGTAGCTTTCTTATTTCTTGTGTCATATACGTTGGGAACCTAGCAACGGGGAGTATTGATCAAGGGGGAGCTACAATATAGGGGAAGCATGCACGCATTCATCTCATTCTTCGACACACTTTTGTGTTTCGACAAAAAGAAAGAGATAAGTCAACATAGTCCAACATGCATTTAATTCATCATGCATTTTTTGTATAATTTTTATGTTGCACAACACTAACCTTGATGTAGGTCAAGGAACTTAATTTGATCAATGGATCCGCTAACACCCTTAGATAATTGGAGTTGAAGAATTCACTTCACTAGGGATGATGCAAGCTCGCCATTTCGGGGAGAAATTAAGTCAACTCCAAGGACACACCCCTTTTTGTTTTGACAAAAGGGGGAGAAGAGTGTATAAACGGAGAAGGAAATGTAGAAGGTGTGTTGCGGATACAAGTAAGTAATACGGATACAAGTAACTTCTTACATTTTACGTTCTATCACGTTTACATATTTTGTCATCATCAAAAAGGGGGAGATTGTTAGTGCAAATATTACGATATTTAATCTATACAGTCTTGTTTGTTTTGATTGATGACAAATGCATAACTTGATACATAACGTAAAATGTACAAGTTACTTGTAATCATACTTTGTCTCAACAAACATTCAACACCTCTCAACGTCTCGAGTCATCGTATGCTACAACACAGGTTCGTACATGTTTGTTATGTAGCATTATGATCAAACCCCTTGACCAACCACTTAGAATGACTAAAATACTTTTTGGGTCTTTAAGTATTTTAGGTGTCAAAGTGCACTTTAGGTGTCAAATAAAATAAGTGCCACATTAGGAGTCTAAATAATATTAGTAAGTTTACAATATATAAAAATGTGTTTTATAACAACATAAGTACATAAAACATTTTTAGTAACTTACTAAATATTATTTAGCTAACTAATATATTTTTCATATACAAGTAACTTACCTTTTTAAGTTAGTATATACATTTGTCTAAATGTATTTTTCATAAAATGAAAAATGTCTTTGTCATAGATCATTTAAGATGTGTCATAGATTGTAGTTAACTTGGAAACATCTTTGGAAAATAACTTGGTCAAAGAACTTGTAAGATGTGTCATACATCTTGTAAGAGATGTCATAGAATCTTGATTTGACATATTATGTGTTGACTTAAAAGATCTTGATTTGACTAAAGATAAATATAGTAAGATGTTTTGGAACATGGTTTTATCTTTGTTAGTCTTGGAACATGGAGTTCATTATTGTGTGTTGACTTAAAAACCCCTTTGTAAGTTTGCCTATAAATAGGAGTTCATTATTTACTTGTAAACTTGATGAAAATCCACACACACATAGATAAGTAGAAAACCATGTAGATCACCCTTTACATAATGATCATAATGTTGCTAACATTCATCATTGTTGTAAGCATATGATACTTCATGATCAACCAAGAAGGTTACAAGATCTTGAAGTCATCATTCATTAAAGCATTCCAACATATGAAGATTCAAGGGCACTTGACATCCTCAATGGTTGAAGACTTCTTATTCAAGAAGTTCATGTAGATTAGGCATGCATATCCATTAGACTTTTATGTCATGGATCATCTTTGTATCATCTCAATATAGAATAGATGGTTTATGTGTTTGTGCCATAAAACACAAGGTTTTTATGTTGGGCCACAAAACATAGCGGGAGTGGTTGTATCCTTGGTAAAGAACTCGACATCTAGCTTAGTGTCGGTAATTTGTATAAGCGACGACGGGAGTGGTTGTACCCTTGTAAAAGAACTCGACATCTAGCTTAGTGTCGGTAAACTTGTAAGCGACGTGTAAGGTTTTCTCCGCCGAGAAGGGAGGTTGTTGATCTAGTGAAGTAACTCTCGAGTTGGATACTCGGGGCGTGGACGTAGAGCAAGGAAAAGAGTCCTTGTAGCCGAACCACGATAAATACTCGTGTTGTGAACGGTTTGCACTTTCCTTTTACTTATTGCGTTACTTTGATGTTTGCATGATGTGATTCTTTGTGTTGTGACTTGTTGATTGTACTTGGGTGATAACATGTTTTAAGTTATGTTGGTCATAAACTACAAGTAACATCTTTCATATTAGAACAAGCTAAAATGGACATTTGATACAACAAGTAATAAAGTTTTTAAATGGTAACGTATTCACCCCCCCCCCCTCTACGTTTTCACACAATTTTCAAATGACGGACCAGAAAGATTTTGTGAATTAACACCTGACGCTGTCAGGTGTTAGAAGATGTAGGCCGTCAGGAATTTAAAGAGTGACGGCCCAGAAGGCAACAAAGGGTGACGGCGTTAGAAGTGGATCTAGGCCATCCGAGAAACCTAATGGCGGCGAGCTGACGGCGTCAAACCCTATAACCTGACGCCGTCAGAGTGTAAAATCTATATATAGTTTTCTATTTTTCATTCATTAAGTGTGTGGAACTTTGTGGAGAACTTTTAGGGCAAAACCCTAAGACGAATTTTCTGTGACTTTTAGGGTTTCCAACCCTTGGAACCCTCATGCTTAATTAAAGATAAGTCTTCACTTTAATTTAATCATCATGTCTATATGTTGGTTAACTATCTATCTTGCTTGTCTTTCAATTAACATGTGTAGCTAAATTCTCTAGTGTTTGCTTAGATCTAATGAAACATGTAGCCAACCTCCTTTATGGTAACGTGCTTGAACGTCTTGGGAAACATGTAGCCAAGGCATACTAGGCTATTAAGGTAGTATTTAATGCATGAGCCACTGTTTACAATCCCTATAGTTGTGCCGTGCATGGCATATGAGGAGATAAGAGCTCATAGAATTGGAGAGATATGTATGCCACTCCATGAGTTATTAGGAATACACCCTTCATCCACACAAGTAACATACATATCAATTAACCGGTAAAAGATAGTTAGGGAGTAGTGAAATCTAAGTAAACACAATTTTCTCCATATTGTTTTCACAACCACAATAGTTTTAGATATTTTATTTTCTTTTGCATAAGTAGTAATTTTGGGCTAGTTGATTAGCAACTAATTCTGCCCACTCCTTCAAAACCGAGATTTTACCTGCTTTCATAAAAATATAAAAAGACAAAAAGAATCTTCCTTCCATCCTTAGACCTATTAGATTAGCTTTTCTATCCTAACGAACACTATTCTCTGTGAGAGAACGATCAATCCCCCGTACTTACCAATATGCTATACTACTACGGTCAGGTACACTGCCTGGTGGGGTTGTAAGCCTCTTGAGATCCCTCGAGAGGTAAAACCTGTTGTAAGGTCACAAAACCACGCATCAAGTTTTTGGCGCCGCTGCCGGGGAATAGTTATTGTTTAGGTAGAATTTTTATTTCTTTAGGTCTATTCACTAGATTCCTTTCTAGCGAGATTTTTATTTTATTTTCTAGGATTTTCTTTAGTCTATCTTTTTCTTTGTGCTTGTGTTCGTAGTAACCTACCCATTAATTATTCCGTTGGCCATTATGGAAAACGCGAATCCACCCCTCACACCCGAAGAAGTAGCATCACTGAAATACCGAGTCGAAAATGAGATTAGGGAGCTTGAGGAACTTAGTAGTTTAATTGACGCTCAATTAGATTATGCGCTTAACAACCATGCGAGCACCATGTACGCATGCAAGGAGTTGGAATGTGATGATCCTATGAGTTTAGGAAGTTTTGAGGAAAAAGGAGGCGAGAGAATAGGCGATGAATACTTTAATCTTTACCCCACTAAGGAAGAGATCGCTTATTACCACAACATAATTGATAACCCTCGTCCCCCCCCCCTCACTAAAATTGATCCAAAAGTAAAAAGAGGTGACCCTAGGAACGTTAAGATACCATGCATGATTGGGTATAAATACATTAATCAAGCATATATTAATTTTGAATCCCCAATCAACGTTATGTCTTCAAGTGTCTATAACGACATAGTAAACAAGAAGCTTACCCCTAGGAAGGACCCCGACTACCCCGGTGGAGTTTGTAATTTTGTCGGGAGGGTTAGAGATGTACATGTCTTAGTTGGGAACTTTACGTATGTCACCGAATTCATGATTGTTGAGGATCTCGCGAGTGTTATAGATTGGAAGGGATAATTTAATTTTCTAGTGAGACCGATAGGATTAAATATAAAATGCCCACTAAGATGAATGAATTTCGGTTTGTGCCTCGGTTAGAGAAGGATTACATTGGTGCCACCGAGGACATTAATGAAGAAGATAAGAGGAAAGGCATGGATTATGTATGGGAGAAAAGGAGCTTCTATTACAAGGATTGCCTAAAACTCGGGCCGAAGTATAAGATTGATAAAGAGGTTGCCAATAAGGTTGTAGAGGCAATTAGGAAAAAGGTGTTGAGCATTTACAAAGGGTACTTGCAATCGGATCCGAAATTTAAAGCGTTTGTTGAAGATGACTTAGGAACCGTGACCAA
>LBNU01022576.1:63744-79230 GCA_014162995.1 Artemisia annua
TTGAAAATTCTCTCAAAGTGTTTATGAATAATAAACGCTTTTTGTTGAGACTTTGAGAGTTTTATCATTTTCAAATACTCCCCTCTTAACATGTGCACATAGGAAGAAAGAAATTTGCACATGTCGGGGTGAGTTGCACTTATTTGAATTGATCGGCTCTTAATAGACATATACCCGAGGGACACGTTTACGTTGCTTAGTTAAAGGGATCCATTATCAGCTTTTAGGTAATAACTAGCCCTAATAACTAACTTGAAGTTGTTAACATTCCTTAAAAGGAAGTTAGACCCGTTAAAGTATACATCTAAGAAGAGTTTCTTGAACTGGTACTTTCTACTTTGACTAGTCCTTTTCGAGACACGTTTACATCACTGGTTAGACCAGCTTGAAATTATTACCCGGCCAGGACAAGTCATTTCGATCCACGACATTTCATGTTTCGTCAATTCATGAGTCAAATTCTGAGTCATAAGCAATTCACGGTTTCTACTTTTTATTGTAAAAACACGCGAAAGACTCTTAGCCACTTGCTCCCCCTCAATATGTGCCCATTGATTGAATCAATTTTGAAAGTTTTTAAACTTTGGCACATACGGGTGAGCTTTCATTTGAGATCATTTATTCATCATTTTTCAATCACTTTCTCCCCCTCAGTATGTGCTTTGATCATAATCCAAAATCTTTAAAAAGTTTAGCACATACGAGAGCGATCTTTAAAGTCCAAATCTTCTTTTTGAGTCCACAAACATCACATTTAATCACTTGCTCCCCCTTAATATGTGCTTTACTTAAAATCCAAAATCTTTATTATTTTAGCACATAAGGGAGCGTTCTTTTAAGTCCAAAACATTCTTTATGAGTCCAAAAAGCATAGTCAGATAGTAGAGACCTCATCCAAAGGATTTGAGCACAGCATGATGACATGGCAATGTATTTCGCCTCTGTTGAGGAGATTGAAGTACTCATTTGTTTCTTTGATGACCAGCTGACCAGCTTATCTCCTAGAAATTGAGCACCTCCTGAAGTACTTCGACGAGTATCTTGACAACCAGCATGATCGGCATCAGAGTAGGCGGTGAGAGCCATTGCTGTGTCTTTTGGATACCAAAGGCCCATGTGAATAGTTACCTGTAGATACCTAAAGACTCTTTTGACTGCCTCTAAATGCTTCTTTGTAGGTATGGATTGATAATGAGCACACATGCAAACGGCAAATAAGAGATCAGGTCTGCTAGCCGTGAGGTACATCAATGATCCGATCATGCTTCGGTATTTGGTTTGGTCGACAAGTGCTCCTTCAACATCTTCATCCAACTTTGTTCTTTCCACCATTGGAGTGTCAACAGGTTCACATGATTCAAATCCAAATTTCTTGCGTGTTTCGCTTGCATAATTGGATTGATTGATGAAGATACCGTGTGGATTTTGAGAAATCTGAAGTCCCAAGAAGAAAGACATTTGCCCCATGATGGACATTTGGAATTCAGTACTCATCTCATGTGCAAACCTATCACATTCCAATGGATCGGCAGATGCGAAGATAATGTCATCCACATAGATTTGAACATGGAGACGATGTTCTCCCAACTTTCTTGTGAACAAGGTAGGGTCAACAACTCCTTTGGTGAATTGATTGGCTAGGAGAAATTTGGAGAGAGTGTCATACCATGCTCTGGGTGCTTGTTTAAGGCCATATAGTGCCTTCTTCAATCGATAAACATGATTTGGACGTTCAGGATCAACAAACCCTTCTGGTTGACTTACATACACAGCTTCCTTTAAGTGACCGTTGAGAAAGGCAGTTTTCACGTCCATTTGGTAGACAACCATATTCTGACTAGCTGCATTGGCAAGGAAGATTCTGATAGCTTCAATTCTGGCGACCGATGCAAATGATTCCTCAAAGTCGATGCCTTCTTTTTGTCTGTATCCTTTGGCCACCAGTCGAGCTTTGTTCTTTAACACTTCGCCATATTCATCAAGCTTTACTTTGAAGATCCATTTGAGGGCGATAATCATTGCACAGTCAGGAGGGGGCACTAATTCCCAAACATCCAGTCTGTCAAATTCATGGATTTCATCTTGCATTGCCGTGAACCAGGACATTTTAGTTAAAGCCTCTTTGTAGTCCTTTGGTTCGGTCTTGGACAACACGTTAGCAACAAAACACCATAAAGCATCTGTGGCAAGTTGTCGTCTTGTAGAAACCGGCCTGGATGGGTTACCAATGATGTTNACATACGGGTGAGCTTTCATTTGAGATCATTTATTCATCATTTTTCAATCACTTGCTCCCCCTTAGTATGTGCTTTGATCATAATCCAAAATCTTTAAAAATTTTAGCACATACGGGAGCGATCTTTAAAGTCCAAATCTTCTTTTTGAGTCCAAAAACATCACATTTAATCACATGCTCCCCCTTAATATGTGCTATGCTTAAAATCCAAAATCTTTATCATTTTAGCACATAAGGGAGCGTTCTTTTAAGTCCAAAACATTCTTTATGAGTCCAGAAACATCACTTTTAAATCAGTTTTTATATTTAAATCACATTCTCTCCCCCGATCATAAAATTTCAAATCTTTTGAGGTTTTGTGATCCCAATTGATTTAAATGATTTTCTAAAAAGCTTTGGAGAGACATGTGATAAAATATTAATCGATTACTGATTTTGAGACACTTTTTAGTTTCACTGTGGTTGGTGCACAAAGTTTTTAAAGGTGCAGAAATTTTGAGCACATACGCTCCCCCTCAATTAATGGCCCGTTTTTCCATTTTAACGTTTAATAGCCATTAATGTGAGTGGTAACGTATACGAGAAAATTTAGGACCGATGGCCACCTTGTACCCCACAAAATCTCTTTTGAAGAATTTTTAGAAGAAAGAGATTTTGGGAAAAGAAGACTTCTCTTCTTTTACTAGAAAGGTTGCACTGAAGCGTACAACTTTTCGGATAATCCACACACAGTGAAAACATGAAAACGTGTTTTTACACGGATTTTGAAGACCGGGTTGCTATCTGAAGTAATAGCAAACCATAATTTTTAAGAACGGGTTACAGTCTGAAGTAACTGCAAGCCATTGTTATGTGTAAAAGATATGTGAAGTGAATCAGTTACTCCTCGTCATCTTCCTGAAGACTTTTGAGTGATTCAGGAGTGATGCTCTTCATTCCAAGGCGAGGGAGAATAAATTGAAACCGTTCTCTAGGGAGTGCCTTAGTGAAGATGTCAGCCAGCTGAAATTCTGTCCTCACAAAGAAGAGTTCCACGATTCCCTTTTCCACTTGTTCTCTGATGAAATGATGTCGAATGTCGATGTGCTTTGATCTAGAGTGCTGGACGTTGTTGCAACAAAGAGCTATGGCACTTTTGTTGTCGCAGTACATCGGAACTTTATTGTACACAAAACCATAGTCAGATAGTTGAGACCTCATCCAAAGGATTTGAGCACAGCAGGATGACATGGCAATGTATTCCGCCTCTGTTGAGGAGATTGATGTACTCATTTGTTTCTTTGATGACCAGCTGACCAGCTTATCTCCTAGAAATTGAGCACCTCCTGAAGTACTTCGACGAGTATCTTGACAACCAGCATGATCAGCATCAGAGTAGGCAGTGAGAGCCATTGCTGTGTCTTTTGGATACCAAAGGCCTATGTGAATAGATCCTTGTAGATACCTAAAGACTCTTTTGACTGCCTCTAAATGCTTCTTTGTCGGTCTGGATTGATAACGAGCACACATGCAAACAGCAAATAAGAGATCAGGTTTGCTAGCTGTGAGGTACATCAATGATCCTATCATGCTTCGATATTTGGTTTGGTCGACAAGTGCTCCTTCAACATCTTCGTCCAACTTTGTTCTTTCCACCATTGGAGTGTCAACAGGTTCACATGATTCAAATCCAAATTTCTTGAGTGTTTCGCTTGCATACTTGGATTGATTGATGAAGATACCGTGTGGATTTTGAGAAATCTGAAGTCCCAAGAAGAAAGACATTTGCCCCATCATGGACATTTGGAATTCAGTACTCATCTCTTGTGCAAACCTATCACATTCCAATGGATCGGCAGATGCGAAGATAATGTCATCCACATAGATCTGGACATGGAGACGATGTTCTCCCAACTTTCTTGTGAACAAGGTAGGGTCAACAACTCCTTTGGTGAATTGATTGGCTAGGAGAAATTTGGACAGAGTTTCATACCATGCTCTGGGTGCTTGTTTAAGGCCATATAGTGCCTTCTTCAATCGATAAACATGATTTGGATGTTCAGGATCAACAAACCCTTCTGGTTGACTTACATACACTACTTCCTTTAAGTGACCATTGAGAAAGGCAGTTTTCACGTCCATTTGGTAGACAACCATATTCTGACTAGCTGCATTGGCAAGGAAGATTCTGATAGCTTCAATTCTGGCGACAGGTGCAAATGATTCCTCAAAGTCGATGCCTTCTTCTTGTCTGTATCCTTTGGCCACCAGTCGAGCTTTGTTCTTTAACACTTCGCCATATTCATCAAGCTTTACTTTGAAGATCCATTTGAGGGCGATAATCATTGCACAGTCAGGAGGGGGCACTAATTCCCAAACATCCAGTCTGTCAAATTCATGGATTTCATCTTGCATTGCCGTGAACCAGGACATTTTAGTTAAAGCATCTTTGTAGTCCTTTGGTTCGGTCTTGGACAGCACGTTGACAACAAAACACCATAAAGCATCTGTGGCAAGTTGTCGTCTTGTAGATACCGGCCTGGATGGGTTACCAATGATGTTGTCAATCGGGTGATCGTTTGTCCATTTCCTGATATGCTCATGAAGTTGATGACTAGGTATTGAAGTAGCAGTGTTGGAATCTTCTGAGGAGGTTGCCAATGTAGATGGTTCAGGAGCGAAGATGTTGACAAATGGTTCATCAGGTGGTTGAGTAAAAGGATTCACTTCAAATGTGTTATCAGATGCTTCTTCTTGAGGAATTGAGGAATGTTGATCAGTGGGATTTGTATGACTAGTAGATCGAGCATTCTGACTAAGAGAGATGGAGGTGGGATGCTCGTTTGTAGGTTGAGGCTCATCATTATCAGCAGCATCTGGACCTATGACTTGTTGTTCTGGTTCGACTCTCTATTGGGGTTCAAAATACTCATCATACATTGGATCAAACAGTTTCTTCAGATCCTCACTAGACGGTGGTGCAGAAGGAGCATCTGTGGTGGAAGGTTGAGAAAGTCCTGAACTGATTGGTCCAGGAGTCAAGAGATTAGGTGCGGGTCCTGAACTGAAGCATTCAGGAACCGTTTGCTCGGTCAGCTCATCAAACGTGACATGGATAGTCTCCATGATTTGTCGGGTTCTTTTGTTGTAGATTCGGTAACCCTTCTTGTTAAGTGCATAGCCCACAAACATTCCAATATCAGCTTTTCCTTTGAGTTTTCCCAAATCTTCACCATCATTGGTAGGGTAGCATAATGCACCAAACACTCGAAGGAATGAAAGATCGGGTTTTCTTCCATGTACTAGCTCATAAGGTGTTTTACCGTGGAGGGAATGTATTAGAGATCTATTCTGAGTGTAACAAGCAGTTGCAATTGCTTCTCCTCATAGGTACATAGGTGCTTTGGAGAAGATCAACATAGTTCGTGCTGCCTCTACAAGTGTACAGTTTCGTCTTTCTACCACTCCATTCTGCTGAGGTGTTCGTGGAATACTCCTTTGATGAGTAATTCCTTGATCTTCATAGAACTGGGTGAGTTGTTGATTGACAAACTCTGTTCCATTATCTGTGCGGACGAATCTAACAGTTTTATTGAGTCCAACTTGCAGCTGCTTGATTAATTTGATGATGATTTCAGGTGTTTCATCCTTGGATCTGAGGAATTTAACCCAAGTGAAACGGGAATAGTCATCCACGATCACCAACACGTATCTCTTACCAAATATGTTTTGCACTCTCATGGGTCCGCAAAGGTCCATGTGAAGGGTGTGAAGAACTTCCATAATGGTGTTGACAATTTTGGGTTTGTGAGTATGCTTCTTGCTTTTACCAAGTTGACATGCGGAACACAAATGATCCTTTTCATACTTCAGCCTGGGCATGCCTCGAACAAGATCTTTGCGAGTGAGTTCATTGATGGTACCAAAGTTCAAGTGGTTCAAACGACGATGCCACAACCATGATTTGTTCTTAGAGGCTTTAGAAAGTAGACAGATTGGAGATGCTTGCATCACATCTTCAATGGATATAGTGTAGAGGTTTGTGCCACGTTTGCCTTTCAAAAGATCTACACCATCCAATCTTCTAACGAAACAAGAGTGTTTTCTGAAGGCAACTTCTAAATCTGAATCACAAAATTGACCAACGGAGAACAAATTATGCCCAAGCCCTTCAACATAATAAACTCTTGAAATCACGCTATTGCTAACCACATAATCTCCATAACCCATTATTGCACCAAAATGATCGTTCCCGGATCTAACAGTCCCGATAAACTTTTTCACGAAATTTCTGAGCCGCGAGCGATCCCCCGTCATATGTTTTGAGCAGCCTGAGTCCAAATACCACAGGGCGATTTGTACAACCTGCATTTGGAATCAGACATATATGGATAACGGAAAAACTTGGATCCCCAACCAGAAGTGGGGTCCGATTGGTTAGCGCATACATTGTTAATAGTAACAGTGGAAGAAATATTACTAGCATCTATAGACATGATATGGGGAGCAGGGGAACAAGACTTATGATTAGCGCATTGGGTACTAATAGGAAAAGTTCTACCAGTCTCCTTCCAAACCCTATTATGGTATGCCTTAGAAAGAAATCGCTTAGTAACGGGGTGGGGGAACCCGTGGGAAGGGGGGCGAACCGCCGAATTGACATCTGAAATCGCCAACTAACGAAATCTTTAATTTTTTTATAGAAAGAAAACGAACCACTTCTATTCTCGGAGCCCACGGAGCGGTATAAGAAGAATGGCTTTTTGGTCCCTTCTTCTTTTGCATCGTTTGCCTATCGGTTCAGCGACTACGTGCCCTTCAACTCTCGGTCAGCGGATCCTGCTTACTGAGAGTTTCTTATCTGTTGGAAAGTGGAAAGTTCTTGCAGCCAATACAACCACAACCTAACTTGCACGAGATTCAACAACCGAAGCTACTGGTAGTCCCAAGGGGACGGAATTCTCCAATAATAGTTAGCAGTACTGAACAAGCGAGTCATCGGTCCGGGGAAAGAAAAGGCCTGTTGGGAGAGTGGAACGAAGTTATTCTCGTTAGAGAAGCACGAGTGGAACGGCTTTAGTGTCAGTAGGTGCCTAAATGAAGCGATTAAGCGTCGGGGGCTTTGCTGGCTTGCTGGCTAGAAGGATGAGGAAATTGGACAGATGGGGTGATATTCAGAGTATTAAGTGCACGAGTGATTCTTTCTCTATCACTAAAGTATATATACAACAGTAGAACCTTGGGGTACTTTTACGGCTAGATATAGGGGATCCAGTTGTAAGAAACATTTGTTTTTTCATTGTTTTTTTCATCTTTTTTTTCTTTTTAATTATGTAGACATAAAAGTTCTTTGCCAGAAACCGTTTCAAGTTGCTTCATGAATTCTTCATACTTGATCCTATGATTTTTACCTCTGAAGGGTACCCTACATGGCACCTCTTTAAAACAAGGGTTTTAAGCACAGATTTAGTCGACCCTTATCTCATTTATTTTATTTTCATAAAAAAATGTCGGGTCGTTAAAAATCCACTATTTTTGCGCTATTATTGTTGTTCGGGGAGGATCAACAACAATAAATCCGGGCTCTTTCCTAATTTTTAGAGCAAGAAGCGGAACTACAAGAAAGCTTTCTTTATCTTTATGGATAACCAATTCATTTTCAAATATAGTTGGGAGACTTTACCCAAGAAATGGGTAAAAAAAACACTAGTTGTTGACGGTTGCATTTAGCGGTGTGTACTATACCGAGGAGTTAAAGTATGCACAAACCCTTGGATACAAAGTGATAATGCATTTTGGTTACTTCTATGAGCGGATGGATTCACCCTTCAAAGAGAAAAAAGGCTGTTTGTTTGAACAAACTCGGCGACCGTATAAAAAATTGTTGCTTATAGCTGCAGACTTTATGCTGCTATGATGTAACGTGCAGTCGTCCCGAGGCATTTTAGGCTACCAAACAAAGTTTTAACGTTATCTAATCAAATCCCAAATCTACCCGAAGACTTTTTGGTGGAGTTTTTCATTGTCGGCCTGAAACTCAGGGGCTTTCACTTCGACACGTCTTCGCTCGTGATCGCTTAGAGCCCCTCTTCCATCAATTTCAGAGGTTTTCCCTGACTTTGTCCGTGTCAACAAACAATTCGAAATACCTCGACTTTTTAGAACCCCACTTCTCATCCTAGGAGTTAGCAGGTATGAAATAGTCCCATCTCCGTCTCTCCGAGTTTCTACTACTAAGTAGCACTTCTGCTATTCAATCATAGAATCGATTCCTGAAAAAGCCCTATCTATATTATTACTAAAGCACGTTCTTTGGACCAACCTATGACCGAACAAAAAGGAGTTCGTCACCCTCACATACACCGGGAAAAAGGTTACGATAGCAAGAGTAAACATCCTTCCTGTGGCTTTCCAAACAAGTTTTTCACGTTTATAATAAGCATCACGACAACCAGGGGAATCATAAGAAGCATTCAAATATGTCTTAACACACACATCATGATTACCAGAATTTAAAGAGTTATTACAGATCTCATAAATGGTTTTAGAATTCGAATTAATTACAGTACGCCTAGAGCAAATACTAGAATCAACACGATTCACAACGTTCAGATCAGTCTTATTGTTCCTAAGGTGGTCTTCTACTTTCTTTCCTTGAGCACTTTTAGCTGGCGAAGTCCTATCATTCCTTGAATTGTAACTAGGCTTTGACTTGCTAGCATTAGTGACAACTTTTACTCCTGTAGAATAAATAATGGGAACATTAGAACAAGAAGCAGCTGATTGATTTCTGGTGTACGATGTGATATGTTCTGCTGAAGTTATGGGTTCTTTAAAGGTGACATGCTTGTTCTTAACCCAAGAGGGAGAATTATCAGTCTTATCACGCACGCAAACCGCTTTAGGACATGTACCTATAGCATAATCTAAGAGCTCATATGATCTATTGGAATACACATCACGAATGCCAATGTCCATAGGTCTCACCATTCTAACTTCTTCAATGGTCTCGCAAAGAATATCTAGGCAGTCCTTAAGATACCTAAGGTACTCACTATGAACAAACGCATTATTCCTAAGGGGAAGAGGAATATTAATGGCATCAGCAACAGTCCTTTTAGTAGCATTGGAAAGCATGCAATCACAAGAATTGACATACATTTTCCCTTTCACCTTAGTCTTTAGATTCTCAATTTCATTTAACAATGAAGACACTTTTTCATTTGATTTAACACGTGAGACCTTGAAAGAATCATGTAACTCTTTGAAGTGTTGTTTGATTTTTGAGTTTTCAGCTTGAAAGCACTCATTTTCATGTTTCAAATTGTTAATGATGTTTTGAAGTTGACAACATTGAGAATCTAAACAAGGAGGTTTCTGGGTATCAAACAAATCACACTTATTATCATTTACAGCACAATCATTCATAAACACATCACATTTTTCAGATTTTAAATGAGCAATTTGAAGCTTTAGTTTTCGAATCGTGTTAGTGTGAGCTTGAATTTTTTTCATCCCGTTTAGCTAATTCAAAAAATGCATCAAATTTAGGAGCATCCGAAGATGTCTTGACATTTGAGTTTTTAATTCTTTCTTCTAGGTGTTGGTATCTTAATTGCAAGTTAAGATTATCAACCTCTAGTTTTGAAAAATGATTGACCATGTTATCATGATCATCTTTTTGAATTTTTTGGCGCAGTTTTAAATTCTCCCCCTCAAGCTCAACAACGCGATTCTGGAAAACTTGCAAAGTAACAGACATTTCATGAAATTGGGAAGCTGTTATCGAGGAATCAGTAACAGTATAAAACACATCTTGAGCAATGCACATAGCAATCAAATTATCATTTATGATGAGAGAATTCTTCCTCGCAATCTCACTATGTTGAAGATCTATTACAGTTTGTTTTCCTTCCATTTCCTGATTCTTAAACACCTCTTTCATTTCATTAATCTCAGTTTTAAGAGACGATTCCATGTGTTCAAAATGTTCTTTGATACGTTTAAAAAACGGAATGACTTCGGTGAGATAACATTCTTTTGTAACTTCAAAACCCCTTTCTCCTTCGGTGATACCCGTTGGAGTAATTCTCTTTTTACATGTTTTATCAAAATCCGCAAACATTTGATACAGAACATACATGCTAATAAGAGTTTTACATTTAGTAGGAAGCGTAATCTGAACAAGGTTCATGAGTGTATTGGGAGGATACACCGTTGGTTTAGCAAACTTAAGGGGAGGGGTAGCCAAAAGGAGTTCAGCTTTCATTTTTTCAACATCTAAGGCCCAGAAGATCTGTTCAGGAGTTAACTTAGTCTGGGGTGCAAAGACTGTCAAGAGGTTTTGCTCATAGTAGTTATGGGGCTTGATATTAACCTTATTTTCTATGCACATAGGATCCTTCATTATATCCTCAAGTCTTTTCCTATTATCAGTTTCACATGCATCAATCTCATCAGTATCACGCACATCAGGGGGATCATGATTAGGTTTAAGCATCACATTGAAGTCATATAAGGCAGGTTGCAAGGCACTAACGCTCCTAAGATAATTAGTTTTAGGCAATCCTGTATCCTTATCACTATGCTTATCACGAAGTATAATGTGCTTTTGTATCATATGAGCAGTTTGAATGGTTTGGCCTTGTGTGTACAATTTGTTTTCGAGTTTATTCTTTAAGGCCTTTAAATTAGAAAAATCGTTCAGGAGTGTAGCTTCCTTTCTTTGAAAATCTAATTTTAGTGTGTTAACACTATTTTGGATCTCCTGTTTTTGTTTAACAGTTTGATCGATTTGATTTTGCAAAGATTTTAATTCTACTCTTAACTTTTCTTCCTTTAAATTCCTTTCGGTAATATATGCACACATTTGCCAATTCATTTTCTGCTCACGTTCAGTTAACTCAAATTTTGCGTTGTTGAAACATATTCACCTGATCTTTGAGAATATTAATCCTAGTGGTTAAGGTATCATCAGGAATTACAGCAGTATATTCATCATATTCACAAGTATCAATATTTACGGAAGAGTCATCACTAGGTAAAGCAGTCTCGACACTTTGTTTCAAGTATTGCTCATATGGGACAACATTGCTATTACCCATATTAGCAGGAACTGAATCAAAAATGTCGGTGTGATTTACTTTGTTATGATTCTTTTGATGGTGCACCACATCGTTAACAAGTGTGTCCTTAGATACTCTACTAGGTCCATCAGACTCATTATTGTTATCCATATGCTGTTGTTTTGAGGGAATATTAGTATTTCTCAAACCAACATCATCTGAAGTGACAATATTAGTTTGATCCACCTCATCAAGTATCGTTGGAATGACACTTGTTTCATATGTGTCATAAATTTTGAGTACCTCTGAAATGATGGAAGATTTTGAGGGTCCTGACTGATTTGCTGATGAGATTGCAGATGTAAGCTTAGCCATAAAGATGGTCAGAGTAGTGGGTTCATCATCAACATTAGAATCAAATGCATCACAATCTTCAGCTTGGAAGATGTTTGGATCATTCAAAGCAAGATCCTGAACTGGTTGATCATCCACATCAACATCAAACATGTTTCCCTCATCACCAGCAAGAAAGAGCAGCTGTTCCTCATCCAATTTAACTCCATTTTCTTGAGCTTGCATCAATAGCATCTTGTCTTTGAAGTAATCGGAGTTCTGAGGACGCTTTGGTTCAGTACAATTTCTAGCAATATGACCTAGCCCACCACAATTGTAGCACTTGATTTGCCTTCCTAGTCCTTGATTACCATTTCCCATTCTGTTCTGAGCATTTCCTCGGACATTTTGTCTACCTTGAACCACAATACGCCCATCTTCCACAACAGCAAGATTACGTGGATTAGATGAGGTTCTGAGTTGATTGTTGGTTTGAGGAAGAGTGCTTCTGATATGTTGGACAAGCATTGAGACTTGGTTGGAGAGGTTATCAATTCTCTTATCCATGTATGCATTCCCAGATTCTTGATGATTAGTCATAACATTTGCTGATTGCCTGGGAGTTTGACCAAGAGAGGACTGATTCTGCGTTGTTTGAGTAGTGGTTGGTTGATTGAATAAGTCAGCTGTGAATTGTTGAAGTCCATGAGCACTGGAGATTAGTGCAAGAGAGTCATGTGAAGGGTGAAATTTCTCTCTTAGCTGTCGATCATACAATGTATGTTTCTCATGTTGTTGGAGATAGGCATAAAGCTGTTCATAGTTGGTGTTTCTTAGTCCTTTGTTAAGCTTCACAGCCGTGACAAACCGATCCCATTCTGGAGACATGTTGTTGACAAACTTTGAGTTGAGTTGGATGTTGGGCATTGTCATTCTGATCATTCTCATGTCATTTATGAGCTTGTGAAATCTGATATAATAATCATTGATGCTTTCACTTGGGTTCATCTTAAAGTGCTCGAACTCATCGTACAATTGAGACTCACGATCTTCCTTTGTAAGTTCTGACCCAGCAAGCAATGTTTTGACATTATCCCAAACTGCCTTGGCCTCAGTGTTAAAGTTGATTAGCTTGTAGATGTCTTTAGGAAGTCCTTGTACTACAATGTTTGAAGCCTTGATGTCAGCATCATAACGTTTCTTTTCCATTTCATTCAGATCATTGTAAGTACGTGGTCTATCAATTCCAAAGTTGACTGTGCCATCTTCATTAGTGGTGATAACATCTCTAGTAGTGCCCATTTGAAACGGACCTTCATCAATTGATTTCAGAATGTTCTCCCCATTTTCTTTCCCTTGACAATACAACCGGATTCTTTGTGCCCAAGACTCATAATCAGTTCCGTCTAGCATGGGGGGTCGAGTGTCAGACCCAGCAGCTTGAATATCGTCAATAGATGTTACAGTAGTCATGATGAAAGAGTTTTAGACGGGATTTAACAACACAAGTGACTTAAATCGAGAAATAGATTCTTTCCTGGGATTTTACTAAAGTCAACAAGGAAGCTAAAATGACCAAACCGCTGAACAAAGTAACCGCTGATACAATAACCGCTGTAGAAGTAACCGCTAAACAAGTAACCGCTGGCTTAATTAACCGCTGAACAGAGTAACCGCTTCTGACCTAACCGCTGAAAAGTTAACCGCTGGAAAGAAACCGCTGAAACAGTGTCAAGTACAGCGTAATGATCGCTCCACTACTTGTACTTAACCGCTATTACTAACCGCTAAACTTCTAAACTATCCGCTGAGAAGCAAACCGCTGGAAGTTAACCGCTGAAATAGTACAAGGTACAGCGTAATGCTCGCTCCACTACTTGTACTTAACCGCTACTACTAACCGCTGCCAAGAAATTTCTTACGAGAAGCAAACCGCTGCCAAGAAACAAGCTCCAAACCAATTCGTACAAGCCCCAAACGTTAGATATGGTCTAACCAACTGATAAACTAGATGAATCTAACCTTTCTAATCCTAGAAGTACAAGAAAGATCACAAGAAACACCACGAACGATTCCCAAAATGATCAAAAACCACCCTAAGCAAGTAGAAACCAAAACAAACCAAAAACCACAAGTTCTAAGATCCCTAGGATGTAACCATGGCTCTTGATACCAATTGTAGGATACTAGTTAACATCACAAACACAAATACACAAGTGGTTTGGTTCGTTCCAAGAGAAAGAAAGAAAGAAATTTAGAGAGAGAGANAAGTAGAAACCAAAACAAACCAAAAACCACAAGTTCTAAGATCCCTAGGATGTAACCATGGCTCTTGATACCAATTGTAGGATACTAGTTAACATCACAAACAAAAATACACATGTGGTTTGGTTCGTTCCAAGAGAAAGAAAAAAGGAAATTTAGAGAGAGGAAGTAGAGAGAGAAAGAAGTGAAGCCTTAGAGAGAAAACCAAAAAAAAAGAAAATAGATTATGAGAGAAGGCTTACCCTCTCCAAGAATGGAGAGGGGTTTATATACAATGTGTTTTTGCCACTTGGGGCCTGCCACTTGGGCTGCGGATCAGGTATACAGTGGGTAAAGACCCGTCCTTCTTCCGCGAACTAATCTATGTCTAAACTACTTTTAACTAACTAATATAACAACTACGAGCTAATCAATGCTAAATCATGTCGAGGGCGACCCAATATTTCTCTTGGGTGACCGAATCTTTCTTCAACCAAAATCGTATTCCTAACAATGGAACAATCATCCCAACAAACAACAACACACACTAATTAACCAATAATTAATAGTTAGGTTTCATTAGATCTAAGCAAACACTAGAGAATTTAGCTACACATGTTAATTGAAAGACAAGCAAGATATATAGTTAACCAACACATAGACATGATGATTAAACTAAAGTGAAGACTTATCTTTAATTAAGCATGAGGGTTCCAAGGGTTGGAAACCCTAAAAGTCACAGAAAATTCGTCTTAGGGTTTTGCCCTAAACGTTCTCCACAAAGTTCCACACACTTAATGAATGAAAAATAGAAAACTATATATAGATTTTACACTCTGACGGCGTCAGGTGTTGCCTTCTGATGCTGTCATTAGGTTTCTCGGATGACCTAGATCCACTTCTGACGCTGTCACCCTTTGTTTCCTTCTGGGCCGTCACTCTTTAAATTAACTCCTGACGGCCTACATCTTCTAACACCTGACGGCGTCAGGTGTTAATTCCCAAAATCTTTCAGGCCCGTCATTTGAAAATTGGATTCCACTCTTTTGTCAAGGCTTTTTGACGGCGTCACCTTGTGACTTCTGACGCCGTCAGGTTGTAAATCTTCGTCTTTTGAGACTTTGTCGTTTTCTTCACTTTTATGCTCCAAAAACGTCCGAATATGCATGTTTTCCAGAATTCCTCTCAAAAGTACCTAAAATGAGAAAAGGAACGATTTAGGGCAATATTTGATCACATTTATACGAACTACGGCTTAAATGACCCCCTAAAAGCGTAACACTTTTCGTCTCATCAAATACCCTTACACTTGAGATTTGCTTGTCCTCAAGCAAATGAGCTTTTATTCCAATCAAAATATGAGTTAGGGGTCATTTAACATGAATATAAAAGTAATTACAACAAATAGTTATTAGACCCTAATCATAACAAGCACGGAAATCATATACTAGCACCTCACAAATAGTGTTTGGATTCTCACATCTCTCAAATGTCATAAAGTTTATATCTCATAAATGGAAACGGAAAATAACACTCACTACCTGTCATAGCAAATATATTACCATAGGCTTGGGAAAGGATCAATTACTCCTCTACTAGGCGTAAGCACCTAAGATAAACTATCAAAGA
>LBNU01022576.1:93966-112400 GCA_014162995.1 Artemisia annua
TAACGTAGATGAAACATTCACCCAAACACAATCACAACATACACATCACATGATAATCAATAGTTAGGTTTCATTAGATCTAAGCAAACATAAAGTAAATTAGCCTAGCATGTTGAAAGAAAGACAAGCACAAGTATATATCACACAACACATAGACATATTGTATGAATAAAGACTTATCTTGGATTAAACATGCAAGTTAGAGGGGTTAGGATACCCTCTAAGGTCTGTAATACACGTACTAGGGTTTAACCCTAAAGTTCTCCACTCCAAAATTCGTTTTTTTAAAATAAGAAAAAACGTTCTATATATATAGAAAACGCGGGCTGACAGCGTCAGCCCAATAGGTGACGTCGTCAGCTCGGCGATTAGGGTTTCCTGACGGCCTTGATTGACGTGGTCATAATTGCTGGTTCCAGATCTGACGGCCGTGGTTGACGGCGTCACAATTTACACTACGAACTCTCTGGATCGTCACGAGTCTTTTTTCCACTTCTGGACTTCACTTGTTCCTGACGGCGTCACTTAGTAGAGTGTGACGGCGTCACCTTCAGTAATCTTCAATGTCTTTTGAGTTTTTGTTGTTTTCCGCACTTTTTCACTCCGAAAACGCCCAAAAATGCTTCTTTTGTGATTTTCCCTTCAAAAGTACCTAAAATGAGAAAAGAAACGACTTTGGGTGAAATCCAAACCAAAAACATACGACTTAGGACTCAAAATGACCCCTAAAAACGTAACATTTTTCGTCTCATCAACTTCTAAATACTAACTATTGGTGATGTCCTTGGGTAGATCCCTCCGGTTTAGGCGGATCATAGGACGGTTATTCCTAACCTTAGTCACCTTATAACTCCATGACTATTCTAGTGATGCCTTTGAAACCATTCCTTTGAAAATCTCTCAAAGTGTTTGTGAATAAAAACATTTTATAACACTTTGAGGGTTTTATTTTCTTATGAAATACTCCCCCTCCACATGTGCTTATGAATATTTTGCGGAAAATAACACATGCGGGAGACGTTAGCACTTTAGAATTGATCCACTCTTAATAGACATNTCCACATTTGATGTTTAACAGCTAAATAAATAAGATCAAACAGATTTATCATTAGGGTTTTTAGGGAAAAGAGGCATACCTTTTTCTGTATGTGAGAATAAAAAACATTAGGGTTTGTAGGGGAAAGAAGCGTACATTTTTTTCTATGCGTATTAGTGGGCTATATTATGGAACTATATTTAGGAAAAGATATGTATAAATTTAACAATAATCGGTTGCATGGATTTATAGATTTAGTTTTGTAAAATATAATCCAAAAAACGTGTTGGTCTAGTGGTTATCATGTTTGTTAATGCTACATACAACCCAAGTTCGATCCCCTCCAATGTCATTTTTTAACTAATAAAATCTGAATTTTAATATGTTAAAAATACGCTTAGATAAAATTCGAATTTTAAAATGTGATGACATGGATACGAAATTAATTAGAAAAATACAAAATTAATTACAAAAATTGCTTACATAGCCAAAATATGATGACATGGCTGATAATGAATTACATGGCAATAACATGGCATTGAGGTGGCATTACGTGGCATTATCTACGTGTAACGCCTCCTGTTATGTATAATATAAAGATATATACACACATTTTTTTTTTAAATATATACATGGTAACAACAGTAGGGGCAACTCCCCCACACTTAGGTGTTAGAAAAGAGAAATAAGTCAGAAACATGGGTGAAAACCCTATGGCATGCTAATGTTTTTGTTTACCGAGTCACTAGCTTGACTCGACCCCGAATTCATTGGTTCATGGGGAAGTAAGTGGAAGAGACAATCTCCATCGGACTTTCATTCAAGATGTTTGGATAAACATTGAAGTACGTGAAAGTTCCACACCGATGAGATATACCCGGCTTAAGAGAGTATAAACTATAAGCGATGATGCCGGGGTCAAAGATGATATCTTCATTCCCGAAGGAGTGAAGAAGAGGGGAAGTCACCGAGTCGGTGAAGAAAAGAAAGAAAGTCATGATAAAAATCATGACTAACTTATCATTATCAGAAGGAGAATTCATAATGTCAATATCATGAATCTCAGCATTTAAGCTCATTTGATCAAGACATATTCTGGGTGGGAGGGATGGGATTTTGATATCAAGCAAATTCTCATGGTTGAGAACATCTCCCGGGACACAAAGATCATCAATGTCAAGATCAAAGAAGAAGTGATCATACTCCGGCGGAGATATGATATGAGTAAGTTTATCGGAGAACTCCTCGAAGGCGAATGCATCATATTCCGGGAGAGAAATATGAGAATGAGAAGTGGTACTGCCACTAATCTTCTCTCCCATATGATCAAAATGAAAGGCTTCAAATTCTGGTATAGAATCATCGGAAAAAAGGTCACTATCCTTAATGGGGATAGGAGATGAAATGGGTTTTTCATTGAAAGCCTCGAGTTTAGAAATGAGAATATTGACATTCAATAATGTTGCACGAAGAGCTTCATCTTTGATTTCAGTGTCAATTTCTTCATCATTCTCTTCTTTTAAGCTGACTAGCTCAGAAGGTAATTCCTCCACATAAATGATGTCTCCACACGATAAAGAATCGTCATCAGTAGGATCGGAGAACATCTCAACATGATCTTTTGAGAAATCAAGAGGAGGAGGGATGGGATATCACACACATGATCAAGAATTCCCTGTGACTCACTTGGGATTGGGACAAGGTTCTCAACACTAGACATTATGAATTCGTCTGATTCCTTTTCAGGAACAGTGTCAAGATGCTCGTCCCCCATGCTCAGAGAGTTAGTGTGAACCTCGGGTGTGATTACAGCTGACTGAGGGAGTTGAGAAGGACTAGCATACATGGATTTTACAATTTCCATTTGTTCTTCTGCTAGTAATTCCTCCATAGACTTTTCTCCCTGTGTTTCCACAGATGGAATCTCAACTGATGAACTAGATGAATCATTATAAAATTGTAGGATATCAAGGATATCTTCATCATCACTGTCATCAGGAATGAAACGGAATTGAGAGCTAGATCTGGCTGCTTTTTCTTTTGCAATTGATTCCCTAATAGATTTCTCAAAGGCATCTTGGGAATTTATTTTAGCAGCCTACTCTTCAGCTAACAATTCTTCCATGGATTTTTGATTTGGATTATCTTGGGTATGTTTAATTCCCTTCAAATCTTTCACTAAATCCAGAAGATCAAGGAGAAGATTTTTAGGAAGTGTCTGAGGCTGAGGTGGTGCCTGATTCATTTGGTACTGTAGAGGTTGGTCATGATATTAAGAGTCGTAATTGTTACAAGGAAATGGATTCCTTGTTTGACAATCGGAGCTGAAGTGCGGACCCCCACGGTACTCACAACAATTGAACTGATGTGACTGTGATTCATGTGGATTGTGGTTAAAACCAAACTCATGATTGTTACAAGGAACCTGTTCATAGATAAACTGATTCCTAGTTTGACAATCAGAGCTGTAGTGAGAGCCTCCACAAAATTCACAACAATACGATTGTTGTGACTGATTTGGTGAACAATATGGATATTGGTCATTTCCAAAGTTCTGATTGTTACCAGGAAACTGTTCATAGACAAACGCGTTTCCGGTCTGACACTCAAATCCTTGATGTGGACCTCTACAAAACTCACACGAATATGTCTGAATCTCATGATGTGGGTGTTGATGGAATAAATCAGTCGTGTCATGGTAAGAATAGGGATCCTGGTTATAGACAGACCCATTTCCTGACTCTACCATGCCACAACTAGGGCAATTACCACCATTATAAGGACCACTACACCATTGACAACCAAGAGGGTGAGGATGAGACATAAAAAGAATCAAATGGTTACAGAGGGTAAGGGATAAAGAATCAAAAAGGTAAGAGGGAAAAGGGGAATATTTTTGGTGTTTTTGAAAAANTTTTTTTTTTTTTTTTTTTTTCGTTGAAAACTGAATTTACAATATTTTTGGCAATCGATCCGTCAAATGAATTAACTTCACGATTAGTTTTGTTTTTATATGAAAATATGGACAAGGATGGTAAATATACAATGACGTGAATATCCAAAGATCACTAATCTTCAAATACGTTTGAATACGCACACAACCTCCCCGGCAACGGCGCCAAAGTTTGACAGGCCTCAAATAGTCAGACAATATTGACCAATGTTCAACAAGGTCAAACAGCTTGAGCCAATACTAAACCAAGGAGTATAGAATATCCCCGGGTCGTTAAGTCCCGACGAGGTGTGAATGGTATTTGAAAACGAATTGTGATCGAGTGATTTAGAAAGGGAATAGGGTTATGAGTGAGTAAAACTAAGAAAATATAAATGAAATAGTTTAAACAATCTTAATGACAAGACCGTAAAACAATGTTACCTAAAAGCGTTAAGAAACTGAAAAACGAACGTTTAAATTAAAAACTACGTTAACGTACAAAATAAAACGCTAGTTTTGAGAAATAAAAGGCCTACGGATATGAAAATTACTTTTTTACAAACCTAATGATAAAAGAAAATTATTGGAAAAAAAAAATATTTATTAGACTATTTAAATAATTATTATTAATTAAAAACTATTTATAAACTAATTAAACTACTTTAAATTATAATAAGTACTAAATGAAAAGTAATAATTATGAAACTTTTTATTAAAGTACTTAGTGATATAAAGAAGCTAGGAAAAATTCAAAAGTGGTGAAAAGCTTATGAGCAAATTCTTAAAATAGACCGGTCTCCCAAAGTGTATACCCTTTCTAGACCAAAAAAACTTGACTTCTCAAAATGCCCCAGGAGACCCGGGAGACTTTTCATGTAGCTTTAAAACTTGCCAAGTGTCCCTCTTTTGTAAGAAATAAAGTGCATAAAGTGCATAAAGTGCATAAAGTGTCTTACATTTCTTACAAAAACAAGTCTCCCAAAGTACAAAAGAGGGACACTTGGCAAGTTTTAAAGCTACATGAAAAGTCTCCCGGGTCTCCTGGGGCATTTTGAGAAGTCAAGTTTTTTTGGTCTAAAAAGAGTATACACTTTGGGAGACCGGTCTATTTTAAGAATTTGCTCAAAGCTTATTTATATGCTGTAAAATAAGCTAATAAGCTTGTATAAGCTTATATGAACTGGTACTACTATATAAATAGGTTTAGAAACTTAAAACACTAAGTATACACTAGCCCAGATGGTGCTTGGGTTCGTGGTGTTTTTGACCAATTTGACCAAGAGGTCACAGGTTCAAGCCTTGCAACTGGCACTTTTTCTTTTTAATTTTTTACTTTACAAACCTGTTATAACACTAATATTAAACAACTTTTGTGAAGGAAAACTTTTTGAAATCTTAAAATAAGCTCTATAAGAGCTTATTAGCTCAACAGATGAGCTTTTAAGCTCAAATGAGATTTTTAACTTGGAAAAAGCTACCACAAAAGCTATTAAGCTGCAACTAAGGTTAGATTAAGCTAAAGACTATTGTAACACACTGAAAATAAGCTAAAATATATAGAAAAGCACAATGGAATAAACAGAATAAGCAAATTAAGCAAATCCAAATACTAAAAACAAAACAGGCCCTATTTACGGCACCTCATAAGCCAACCAAAAAAACTCTAAAAAATAAACCAAAAATAAATGTAACTAGATAATCTACTAAATAAGCTACAAACCTAATTTTAGGTAAAAGGGGCTTATAACGAAGAAATGAAAAATCAAAAACTTTTTCTGCAGTAAAAAACATGTTTTTGCAGCCCAAAAATGGGTGATTCACCCTTGTAAAAAAACTAAAAATTAAAATAAAAATACCACTAAGTAAACAATATATACGAGTACATTATCCCAGAATTTTATCAGATTTGGTTAGAAATTGAAGAAATGAAAATTCAAAAACTTTTTCTGCTGTTTGAAACTTTTTTGACTTTTTGAGTTTTCTTAGGACTTTGACTTTTATGAGATTTAATCTAGTCTAGATTGCTAAAAATGATGTTATAAGCTAACATGGAACTGAATTAAGCTGGAAAATACACTTACGAGCTAATATGATGATTATGGAACTAAATTGCTTAACAGTGAACCATAAATGAGGTTATAAGATGATTTTTGACTTTTGATCAAGTGAGGACTGGATTTTATGCATTAACTAGTCTCAACATATCTAATGTAAACTACATGAACCAAATGCAACAATAAAAGCAAGCCTGAACACATGGAAACAGCATGAACCAAACACCCCTATAAACACTGATTTCATGGTTTTCAAAGAGAGTGAGTGATTTAGACCATTCAACTGATTTCTATGGACTTATAATGATTCAAGAAGCTATAAGAAACACCGAAGCACCAACAAATTCAGCAAATACCATGAATCATCAAATAACATTATTATGGCAGTGAAGTTCATGAACCGAGCAACTAAGGAAACTTGTTAAAATACCTTCCAAACTTTCAAGGACTGTTTCTGTCAATACAGAAACTTGTTATAACTAATCTTTATAATTTATCCTTGTTTGTCTTTCTTGTCTTAGTGCAGGGGCTGAAGCTGGCTTTATCTAAAGTGGATGGCTATAAAAGAATCGCTTTGGATTAGGGTTTGATGGCTGAGTGGATTTATCTTCTTTCATATCTCTCTTTGTCTCTCAAAGTTTGATATTATGTTTCTCTTGTAATCGTTCAACTGATCATATGCTTTGATCTAGTTGTTGTTTCTTTTTCTTATTTTAGAACCTTTGTTGTGTTCATTTATTTCTCTGGTTTCTTGTATTGTAAAGACTGAAGTTATTTTTGAATCAAGGGGTGGTTGGTTGGATTCAATCTTGGTGTTGTTAGAATTTCTACATGGTATCAGAGCTACGGCTCTTGATTTTGATGCAAGCTGGTGATTTGGGTTTCTAGGGTTTCATCTGATTTTTGGGGGTTTCCTTAATTGGAGTGAGATCTGGTTGATTCGTGGTTAATTCGACGCTTCTTGTTGGATTAATTGTCACTGGTGGCTAGATCTGGTAAATTAGGGTTGATCTCAAGAAACCCTAATTTTTCAGATTTGGGGATTCTTGGTTCTGGTGGTTTCTGCTGATAATTGGGACCTGATTCTTTCACAATATCTCTTAACTAAGTGAATTAAGAGTATTGTGATTCTCTTCCGCTCTCTTTACCGTACAGCACTGTAAGATTATTCTCTTTCCTTTAAGATTACTTGGTTTCAGTTTAGAGGGTGCAAACGGTGTGGCTAACATCTTGATCTGCCTCCCTGAGAGGTGTGAATACCTGCTCTAGCCACACCCAGTCCTCTAGGCTGGGCTTTGTAACTCTTGGGTGTGAGTTCTCTTTGTTTGTGCTGGTTTTTCTTGCTTGGTTGTTCTATGTCTGTTTCTTGATTATCTGTTGCTTATTTATTCTTCATGGCTCCTAGTGGTAGTAATGAGACTCTCATCAGCAGTCTTGATTTGAGTAGTCCTCTATACTTGCATGCTAAAGATGTTAGTTCTAGTTCTATCATATCTGTGAAACTTACTGGCACTGATAACTATAGAGTTTGGTCCACTGCTATGAAACTTGATATTAATACTAGAAATAAAACTGGATTTATTGATGGTACTTGTACTAAGGCCTCTTATGCTTCTAGTGATGTTTTGGCTAATCAGTGGGAAAGATGTAACTCTATTGTGTTATCTTGGTTGCTTAATTCTGTGTCTGAAGAATTGTATCTTGGTCAAATGTTTTCTGTTAATGCTCATGAAGTCTGGACTGAACTTAAGGAAACATATGACAAACTTGATGGGTCTATAATTCTAAACCTAATGCAGAAAATCAATAACTTCAAACAAGGTGAACTAAATGTCTCTGAGTACTACCATAAGCTGAATTCTTTGTGGAGAGAGTTTGATATTATGACAAAATTGCCTAAGTGTGTTTGTGCTGCTAGAGAGGATGTGTTAAAACATAATCAACTTATGAAACTTATGCAATTTCTCATGGGCCTTAATGATGTTTACCAACCTATCAGGAGTAGCATTCTCTCTAGAGAAACTATCCCCGATGTGAAAGATGCTTTTGCTATTGTTTCCAGAGAAGAGTCTCATAGAGGCTTTGCCTCTTCTTCTTCTGGTTCTGAGACCAAACCTCAAATCTCTGGTTTTATTGCTAAAACTAATTGGACTAACAATGGTACTAAAAGAACTGATAATAAGTTTGATAACAAAAAGTTTTCTAGCAATGATAACAAAAAGTTTGGGAACAATAACAACAGTGGGAGTAATAGGGGACCTAATCCTAATCTGCTTTGCAATAATTGTGGTAAAATTGGACATACCATTAATAGATGTTTTGAAATTGTTGGGTATCCCCCTGGTTATGTCAAAAATCCTGGTCCAAAACAAAATGGTTTTAAAACCTCTTTTACTGCTAATTCTAGTAGCTCTTCTGCTGAGAATTGGTTCCTCTATGTCTTTCACTAATGAACAAATGCTGAAACTTATGAGTCTTATCAATGAGATACCTGCCAGTGCAATGCAGGCCAACATGGCAGGTATGGCCAGTTTTCAAAACAACAATGTTTTCTTTAATATAAACTTTCACAGATTTTATAACAGTAATACTGTTCTGTGTAAAATGAGTATTGGCTGGATCATAAATTTAGGTGCAAATCAACACATGACTGTTTCAACTTTAAATATGTTTGGAACTGTTGACATCTCTGATTTAAATCTTACTGTGGGTCATCCAAATGGAACTCTTGCTAAAATCAAATATGTTGGAAACTTAAAACTTTTTGAATATGTCACTTTATATGATGTGTTGGTTGTTCCTGAGTATTGTGTTCGTATTCTATCTGTTCATAAACTTATCAAAGACAGCAGAATGTTTGTTGGATTTTCTGAAACTAAATGTTACATTCAGGATTTGGCTCAAAACAAAATCATTGGGACTGGTAGTGAGAATGGTGGCCTTTATTTGTTTGATTCACCCTCTCCCATCAATTCTAAGAATCAAACTTTAGGTAATCTGTCTGTGCAATGCTTTATTTCTAAATCTTTGTGGCATCACAGGCTTGGTCATCCCTCTGACCATGCTGTTGATCTTTTACAATTTGAGCTTAAGTTCACTAAGGATTCTCATGTCTCTCCTTGTGACATCTGTCACAAGGCTAAGCAGACAAGAGAACCATTCCCTTTAAGTGAACATAAAAGCTCTGCCATTGGTGACCTTGTGCATATTGACCTTTGGGGACCTTATAAGGTTACCAGCAGAGATGGGTTTAGGTACTTCATGACTATTGTTCATGACTTTACCAGGGCTGTTTGGATTTACCTCGTTAAAATTAAAGATGAGGTTTATAACTTCTTTGTGAATTACATAAATCTGGTTTTAACTCAATTCAAATGTAAAATCAAGACTGTAAGGTCTGATAATGGTACACAATTTTTGAATAACAAAATGAGTACTTATTTGATAGCCTTGGTATTGTGCATCAAACCACTTGTGCTTACACTCCTCAGCAGAATGGGATTGCTGAGAGGAGGCACAAACACTTGTTAAATGTTGCTAGAAGTTTGTTGTTTCAAAGTGGTATTCCTCTAAGTATGTGGCCTGAGTGTATCTTAACTGCTGCTTACCTTATTAACAGGTTGCCTTCTTCTGTGCTGAGTGGTCTTTCTCCCTTTGAACTTGTGTATGGTAGGAAACCAAGACTGTCTCACTTGAGAAGTTTTGGTTGCTTATGTTTCTCATCTATTCTAAACAATTCTGACAAATTTTCCTCTAGGTCTGAAAAGTGTGTTCTCATTGGTTTCTCTACTACAAAAAAGGCATACAAACTGTATAGCCTTGAAACAAAGATGATTTTCTTTTCCAGAGATGTTCAATTTTATGAAACCATCTTTCCTTTTAAAATGAATACAAATTTGATACCTAATCAGACTTATGAAAATGTTGAGACTACCTTAAATAGTCTAAATTTCTTTGATGAGAAACACTATGATCTAAGTCCCAATGATGAAGGGAGAGGTACTAATACCCCCTATGAGGTTAGTAATGCCTATACTTGCCCCATAAGTACAAATACTTCTAATGATGGTAGGAATACTGGTGTTGCCACTTCCATGGGTGATAATACTCCACCTGAGGGCACTGTTCCTTCCAATCAGTCTCAAAATGGATCCACTCAGAGCATTAGTCAAGTGCAGCCTGAACTCAGGAGATCCAGTAGACAAAACAAGTTGCCTGCTAGATTCAATGACTTTGTTGTTAACAATAGTGCTAAGTATGATCTGGAGAAATATGTTTGTAACTCCAACTTAATTCCTGTTAATTATTGTTTCTCCACTACTTTAAACAAAGCTGTTGAACCTACTTCTTATGAAGAGGCATCTAAAAATGTTAATTGGATTCAGGCTATAAATAATGAGGTTACTGCTTTAAAAAGAAACAAAACTTGGACTGAATGTGAGCTACCTCCAGGTAGAAAACCTGTAGGTAGTAAATGGTTGTGGAAAATTAAATATAAGTCCACTGGTGAAGTTGATAAGTATAAAGCCAGGCTTGTAGCCAAGGGCTACAGCCAGAGGGAGGGTATTGATTATATGGAGATTTTTAGTCATGTGGTTAAAATGTCTACTGTTAGATGCATGATCAATGTGGCTATTTGCAATAATTGGATTCTTTTCTAGTTAGATGTTAATAATGCCTTCTTGTATGGTGACTTAACTGAGGATGTTTATATGACCTTGCCCCCTGGTTTTGATGACCATAAATCTAAAGTTGTGAAACTTAACAAGTCTTTATATGGTCTGAAACAAGCTCCCAGACAATGGAATGCAAAATTAACTAATGCTCTTAATGAACATGGTTTTGTGCAGTCTAAATTTGATTATTCTTTGTTTACAAAGAATTCTGGGAGAGTGTTTTTGGCTCTTCTTGTTTATGTTGATGACATTGTTATAACTGGTAATGACAACAATGAAATTGAAGAGTTTAAAGAGTTTCTGCAGTCCAAATTTCAAATAAAAGACTTGGGAAAGTTAAAATATTTTCTTGGCATTGAAGTTTTAGAAAATGACAAAGGTATTTGCCTTAGTCAAAGAAAATATTGCCTTGAGCTGCTTCATGAATACGGTTTACTTGTTGCTAAGCCTGTTGACACTCCTTTACCTGAAAACACTACTCTTAATCATATTGAAAGCAATGATGATAAAGCTTTGGAAAATATTGGTAACTATCAAAAACTGGTTGGCAAGTTAATTTATTTAACTAACACCAGACCAGATATATCTTATTCAGTTCATTGCTTGAGTCAACATATGCATGCTCCTCTTGAGTCTCATTTAAATGCTGCTTTTAGAGTTTTGAGATACTTAAAAGGCTCCCCTGGAAATGGTATTCAAATTTACAAACATGGAAACCTTAAGCTGAGAGCTTATGCTGATTCAGATTGGGCAAGATGTCCTATTACCACGAAGTCTGTGTCTGGTTATTGTGTTTTTTTGGGTGACTCTTTGGTTACCTGGAAAAGTAAAAAACAATCCACTCTCTCTAGATCCTCTGCTGAGGCAGAGTACAGAAGTATGGCTTCATGTACTTGTGAAGTTATTTGGTTAACTAATCTACTTGGTGACATGGGTGTTAGTGAATTGTTGCTTGTAAGGCTGTTCTCTGATAACAGTTCTGCTTTGCAGATTGCTGGAAACCCTGTGTTTCATGAAAAGACAAAACATTTTGAGATTGATGTTCACCTTGTTAGAGAAAAGGTGTCTGCTGGTGTTATTAAGACTGAGAAGATTCATACTTCTCAGCAAATTGCAGATGTGTTTACAAAGGCTTTAGACTGTAAAAGTCATAAGTTTTTGTGTGATCAGTTGGGAATATTGGACATGTTCTCTATGGAAGGTTGATGTCTGGTGTGAAAGTTTGAGGGAGGGTGTTAAAATACCTTCCAAACTTTCAAGGACTGTTTCTGTCAATACAGAAACTTGTTATAACTAATCTTTATAATTTATCCTTGTTTGTCTTTCTTGTCTTAGTGCAGGGGCTGAAGCTGGCTTTATCTAAAGTGGATGGCTATAGAAGAATCGCTTTGGATTAGGGTTTGATGGCTGAGTGGATTTATCTTCTTTCATATCTCTCTTTGTATCTCAAAGTTTGATATTATGTTTCTCTTGTAATCGTTCAACTGATCATATGCTTTGATCTAGTTGTTGTTTCTGTTTCTTATTTTAGAACCTTTGTTGTGTTCATTTATTTCTATGGTTTCTTGTATTGTAAAGACTGAAGTTATTTTTTAATCAAGGGGTGGTTGGTTGGATTCAATCTTGGTGTTGTTAGAATTTCTACAAAACTAGAAAACAAAAGCTACAAACTAGGGATCAATCTAACATAACCATACCCAATAAGCATAAAGAAACACAGTTAAGCTAAATATGCCAAAAGGCAAGAAAATACCCACAAATTGCTTCCAAGCTTAGAAATGAGAACCAAGGCCTAGAAACACTTCCTAAAGCTTCCCAAGAAGCTTTAAACCCATGAAATCCCAAAATCTACCATGCTTCTCTGCTTCTTCTTTGACTTTCACTGATTTTTTATTTTTACTCTATTTTTTTGTATTTTTCTTGTATTTTTGGTAAACTTGAATTAGAACTAAATTTAATGCTAGGTAAGCTTGTAAAAACTTATCAATGACTAAAATGAGCTTAAATAAACAACAAAGAACAACTTTTAACAATATAAACGTAAATTGAGATTTTCACTTGAAAATGGCAAATATTGAATTGAAACTGGAAACTTGAATATAAGGTTAAACAAACTTAAAGTTATATTGAAAACATTGATTACATCCTTTTTTAACTGAAGATTAAAACTAGAAATGGAAAATTTAACTAAAATGACTCTCTACTCTAAGCTACCACTACTTCTTCTTTTCTCTGTCTTCTTTCTTCTTTATATTGGACTTTTAGGGTTCCCACGTGGTTTCTGAGCAAATCCCATCATGAATCATAGCCATTGGATTACTCAAATTCGATCTTGGCCTTTAAAAAGTTTTGACGGGAAAAACTTATATAGACAATTGGGTCTGGTTAGGTGTTGCAGGTGGGGAATTAAATGCTTCGGTGAAGTGTAGGGGACAGGTAGGGTGGTGGAGGAGACAGGGTAGGGAGAGTTGGTGGCAAGTGGGGGTGGTNTTGTGTCAGTAACAAACTTTTTACTAGCCGTTGAGAGTAACTGCTTTCCATATTAATAGGGTAAAATTTTTAGAAGATTATCTACTTTCCTAATTGTATTTATTCTCTTAAGATAAATCTTTACCTTAGATAATCTTTCTTGCGCATCACTCTCAAACCCTAGCAGTATATATACTTTTCTCTCCTCCACATACAGGCCTACAAACACATATATACGAAATTTGCCCAAACGGGTTGATTTGTATTTTATCTCCAACATGTCAAAAACTATTTCATCTTTTAATACCAAAAGAATCAAGAAGTTTAATATGATATTTTGAACAATAAAAAGAATTTATTAATAAAAACGAAAAACAGAGAACAACATCCAATCAAAACTTACATGAGTACCGAACTACAAAAAGTACAAAGATCATTCATGACTATGAAATAATAAGATTTGATAAGCCTGTTGAGATGACGTTGTTGTACAACTTGAGACTCACTTTTGCTTTTTAAAGCAAAACAAAAATGGTACTACAAACAATAAGGATAAATATGTAGAAAAGGTTTGGCAAAAGACACAATATCCTAAGCTAGCTTAATCCTGCATCATAGCTTTCTTCAAGCCGCTTTGTGAATTAATATCTGATACAAAAAACTACCCATAACCAACAAACCTTAAGATACTTGATATGGATGTGAGATTCTGCCAATTCTGCAAACTTTGCTCGTTTTTCACCAGTTTTTAATCCTTTTGCACCTGAAACATATAAAAACACAATCCAGGAATATTTTCTGTATTTTGAAGCATTTTTGAGTGTTTTTAAATGTTTTTGCAGTTCAGATGGGACAAAAATGATGAGTATTTACACACTCATCATTCATCTCGGGGGAAGACTTTGAGACATACGAATCTCACATCCATATCAAGTATCTTAAGGTTTGTTGGTTATGGGTAGTTTTTTGTATCAGATATTAATTCACAAAGCGGCTTGAAGAAAGCTATGATGCAGGATTAAGCTAGCTTAGGATATTGTGTCTTTTGCCAAACCTTTTCTACATATTTATCCTTATTGTTTGTAGTACCATTTTTGTTTTGCTTTAAAAAGCAAAAGTGAGTCTCAAGTTGTACAACAACGTCATCTCAACAGGCTTATCAAATCTTATTATTTCATAGTCATGAATGATCTTTGTACTTTTTGTAGTTCGGTACTCATGTAAGTTTTGATTGGATGTTGTTCTCTGTTTTTCGTTTTTATTAATAAATTCTTTTTATTGTTCAAAATATCATATTAAACTTCTTGATTCTTTTGGTATTAAAAGATGAAATAGTTTTTGACATGTTGGAGATAAAATACAAATCAACCCGTTTGGGCAAATTTCGTATATATGTGTTTGTAGGCCTGTATGTGGAGGAGAGAAAAGTATATATACTGCTAGGGTTTGAGAGTGATGCGCAAGAAAGATTATCTAAGGTAAAGATTTATCTTAAGAGAATAAATACAATTAGGAAAGTAGATAATCTTCTAAAAATTTTACCCTATTAATATGGAAAGCAGTTACTCTCAACGGCTAGTAAAAAGTTTGTTACTGACACAACAGTTGTAACGGCTAGTTCAACAGTGGTAAAAATAACACTGGCAGTGGAAACTGTGAACTAGCAGTGGTAATTTTTCACAAAAAAATAATAATAATAATAATTAAGAGCAGTGGTAAAATAAATATATAAAAATTGAACTGCTTTCTTCATAGTTTTTAGCAAACTACCAGCTATCAACGGATTTGATATATCTTTACCATGAGCCGTTTGCTATGGACTATCCAACTCTTAATTACTAAGAACATGGTGAGTTGATGACCATATAGTTTTTGGTAAACTATCAACCATAAATGGATTTGTTAAGACTTTACCAATAGTTGTTTGCTCTGGACTAGTTGATTCTTATGTGGGTTAGACATGGTGAATCAATAACCATTTGTTGCGTATCTCAGTTATACACCTTTTTTGATCAACTCCCAGCAAAGATTGGTTATGTACCTGCAATAGTTAGTATAATACAAAGAATACTCATAACCAACTTGTTTTAAACCAAAGTTACTTTTAACCAAGCCACTATTCACAAATATCTTCTAAAAGTCAACCCGATAATATCTTTATTTACTTCTCAACCTACCAAAATAGGTGAAAGTAAATATCTCCTTTAATGAGACCTTTTGATTGACTTTGCCTATATAAAGGGACTCGGCTCTCTATTATCTTCACCAAAACACATTATAACTTTTCACAAGATCCCTAAAAGAAATCACCATGAGCAATCTTCCTAACATCATTTACATCTCATCTGATTCCTCCTCAGACACAGAGATTGTGATGTCCTCTGAATCTTCTTCAGAGGTATCAGGGTGGGCAAGTTACTTTCCACGCTGTGCTTCCACCTCTTCATCCAAGAAGCCAACAAAGAAGACTACCAATCCTGCACCTGTTGCTGAGCCTGCACCATCTCTTGAGTTCTACTCCAGCTCATCAGATGATGATGATGAGTCCTATTCCTTGTCCAAGGAGTTGCCAAGGGCTCTGACTAAAGCTTTGGGAGCAGCTCTCTCCAACATGAAGCAAATCTCCATCCCAGAGAGGCCTGCAAGACTACCAAGGCCTCCTCCACAAGTTCTTGGGCTTGCTTGTCCTAGAATGCAGTCAACCTTTGAGAACAAAAGGAAGAGTGCACAGAAGAACAAGCACAACTATCAGGGCAAGGGCAAGAAGCCAATGGAGTAGCTTATGTAGAGTATAGGGGTGTAGGTTGTTTTAGGCTTTTATCTTTGTGTTTTGATGGTGGTAATTTGTACTCTCCTTTTGAATGAATGAAACTTTTCTTTTGAATGAATGTTTGTAGTTTCTCTGTATTTCTTTTTCCACTGTGAGAGTAATATTTACCACTGCTTGCCTTTTTGTTTCCACTGTTTGCCTTAGTCTCTGCATAAAAGTTAGTGGACAAACAAAATACAAGCAAAACATATACAAACTTATACAAACATATACAACAATTTTAGTACCAAGAACCTCCCCTCAACACCAAAGACCATTAGACACAAAAATTTTATGGATTAAGCATTCCAATACCTGTTACCAAGTACTGAAACCTTCCCACATCAAGTCCTTTTGTTAATAAATCAGCATAGTTATCATCAGTATGGATTTTGACAACTTGAATTAGCCTTTTCTCATAACAATCTCTTATAAAATGATGTCTAATTTCAATATGTTTAGTCTTTGTGTGTTGAACTGGATTCTTAATTATGCATATGGTACTACTATTGTCAATATAAATGATGGTATTCATGAAATTGTACCCATAGTCCAAAAGTTGATTTTGAAGCCATAGAACTTGAGCACAGCAACTTGCAGCAGCCACATACTCTGCCTCAGTTGATGAAGTTGCCACCATTGTTTGTTTCTTGCACTGCCAGGACACCAATCTACATCCAAGAAATTGGTATCCACCTGTTGTAGATTTTCTATCCAAGCTAGCTCCAGCATAATCACTATCTGAGTAGGTAACCAATTCCATAGGAGATTCTCTAGGGTACCATAATCCCAAATGAGGAGATGCTTTAAGATATTTGAAAATCTTCTTTACTGCAGTCAAGTGTGATTCTTTGGGAGTGACCTGAAACCTTGCACAGGCACATACTGCAAACATAATGTCTGGCCTTGATGATGTGAGATACATCAAAGAACCAATCATAGATCTGTACATATGTACATCCTCCACTATTCTCTTTTAGAAGCAGATGTGTACCTCTGTCTGCAGGTGAGCTAGAGGACTTTGCATCAGTGAATTTGAACTTCCTAAGTATCTCAACCACATACTTTTCTTGATTAATGAAGATTCCATCTGGCCTTTGCTGTACTTGAAGTCCCAAAAAGAATGTGAGTTTACCCATAGAACTCATTTTGAACTCATCTTTCATAAGCTTCTCAAAATCTTTGCACATCTCTGGCTTTGTTGAGCCAAAAATAATATCATCAACATACACTTGAACCAGCAAGATATCATTTTTGTCTTTCTTGATGAACAAAGTTTGATCAATTCTTCCTCTATGAAACCCATTATCCAAAAGATAAGTAGCTAGGGTTTCATACAACTTCCTTGGTGCCTGATGCAATCCATACAATGCTTTAACTACCCTGTATACTTTGTCAGGATGTTCAGGGTCTTCAAAGCCTAGAGATTGTGAAACATATACCTCCTCATCAATTTGCCCATATAGAAAAGCACTTTTTACATCCATTGATAGACTGTGAAGCCCATAAAGGATGCATAGGCTAGAAAAAGTCTAATTGCTTCTATTCTTGCAACTGGGGCAAACACCTTTTCATAATCAATACCCTCCTCCTGAGTGTATCCTTGTGCTACAAGCCTAGCCTTGTTTCTTATGACAATTCCTCTTTCATCTCTCTTGTTTCTAAACACCCATTTGGTACCAATTACTTTCATGGCTTTAGGTAAATCACAAAGCACCCAAACCTTCTGAATTTTGAACTGAAGCAACTCTTCTTGCATTGCTTCCACCCAGCTTTCATCTTCAAGTGCCTTGAATACATTCTTTGGTTCCATTTGAGACAGAAAACACATGAACAGACATTCATTCTTGCCTTCATGATTCTTAGATTCATAAATTTCACTGATAAATCTATGAATGTCAGCTAACTTAGATTGTCTTCTAGTCTTCACAGGTGAGTTTACATCCCCTCTCACATTTTCAAGAGGATGCGATTTATGAACTGTGGTATGGGGAGTTTGAGGAATTTCAATCTTAGTAGGCATATTTGATATTTCAATATCACTAGCTTGAGCTTCCTGTGTAACTGGAGTTGAATTTTCCACTTCAGGTATAGCAGTGGAAACTTCTGGCCTAGCAGTGGAATCTGAATTTCCACTGTGTTCAACATTCTTTGCAACTTCTGGTCTGGTAGTGGAATCTTGTGGCCTAGCAGTGGAATCTGAATTTCCATTGCTTTCATTATTTCCAGTGTTCACATTTGTTGTTTTAAACACATTGCCATTATCTTCCTTTCCAGCATCATTAGAAGGTTGAGCATCTCCAATCTTTGCAACATCATCATTATCTGCATAGTCCCAAATTGGCAAAATGAATTCATCTTGATCATCCTCTTGATCCATGCTTGGTTCATCATCATCAACAAACTCTTCTGAACCTGCAAAATCATTAGTAGATGTACCTGTAGATATAGGCAC